>PVKZ01004116.1:0-96976 GCA_004027375.1 Macroglossus sobrinus
AACTAATATAAGAAAGAGGCATGAGAACTACACAGGTTGACTAAATATTAAACCAAGTGGGATTCAGAGCCCTCCGTGTGCTGTCGGACTCGGAACCTGGTTGGTTGATCAGCCACGTGGCCCAACCACAAGGAACCTGCAGAACAAAGGAGGTTCCTGTAGAGTACCAACTGTTTGCCCATACCCGTAATGCTGACCCATGCCTTAAAAGGAACACAGGGAGACAAAGGCTTTAAGCTGTACCACGCACAAGTGAAAGATAAAGCCAACCATTCATTCCATTCTTTACCCCCTCTGTAATCAGTAATTTCTCACGGAAACTAAAATATATATATCTATATATATCTATATATATCTATATATATCTATATATATCTATATATATCTATATATATCTATATCTATATATATCTATATCTATATATCTATATCTATATCTATATCTATATATATATACATATATATATATATATATATATATAAACCCAGTTCTTTATACTCTCGGGGGCTCATTCTCTGACTGAGAGGAGACCACGCTCTGTCTATGAAGTGTTATTCCTTCTCTAAAAAACTTCCCTCTGTCTTTAACTCAGGCTCGCTCTTGCACCCTTTCCTGCGCAGAGCCAGGGACCCTCTCTCGGCGTAGGGCTTGAGTTCCCACTTGGGTCAGGATTCGCCCCGTCCTGCACTGTGATGACAATTTACACAGCATTTACATTGTATTAGCTGTTATAAGTAATCTGGAGATGAGTTTAAGTAGATGGGGGGATCTACATAGGTTATATGCAAATACGACGCCATTTTACACAGGGACCTGAGCATCCTTGGATTTAATTACCCGTAGGGGGTCCTGGCACCAGTCCCCAGCAGGTACTCGCGGGTGACTGTAGGCAGGATGCCACAGGAAGTTCTGGATAGCACCCGCTATCCTACGGAGCTGCATAGTATATGATACGGGCAGCACTACTCATC
The DNA here is from genome assembly GCA_004027375.1 of Macroglossus sobrinus. NCBI lineage: Eukaryota > Metazoa > Chordata > Mammalia > Chiroptera > Pteropodidae > Macroglossus > Macroglossus sobrinus. The sequence goes on from PVKZ01004116.1 coordinate 973, forward strand.
AGTGGGGACATTAATATAACCACCTCAAGGGACTGTTCAGATATAATGTTACAGGGTGTATAAAATGCTTCTTTGTTATTAATAGCAGCCTGTCAAAGGAATGTTAATTGCAGGTGTGAATGTTAGTTGTAGGCGTGGCCTGCCACTATCAGGAAGACAGCCTTTTCCACCTTGGACAGCTTACCTGCCCCAAGAGCTCTCTCTCCCTATTATGGTCAGCAAATGAAACAAGCAAAACACTTCAAAAAGAGTAACTGCTTTCATAATTATAAATTTTTTTCAAAGCTTAAAAAACTTAGAAGTCTGGGAATTCTTTTCTTCTTTACTGGTGAATTAGTACTAATTATGGCAAGTTTGTTTCATGACAGATTTTTTCCCTTTCAGGTTCCAGGGTGGCAACAAGAGGGACTCTTGTGCCATTTCTAGAAGCCAGCCCACGTTTGGGGTATGGCTGCCACTCTGAAATTGGGGTTTGGGGGAAAAGCTACTTCTGCTTTCCTCGGAATCGCTCATTTAAAAACAGAGGAGCATGCTGTGAAGAGGCTGGTAGCTTGCAAGGTGTAAAACGTAGAACCAGAGGTGCCGACATACCTCAAAAGAGCACTTGTGATGTTTTCATTCACACAACCAGTTGGTATCTCAGGCTAATAGAGATTTTATGTGTCTATCATAACAAAACTTTATTTGCAGAATTAGGTGGCAGATTTTGAAAAAACAAAACAAAACAGGACTTCTAGCTAAATTCAAATTTCATATAAACAATGTATATTTTAAAAATTATTTTTATTGAGTTCTAATTTAGATACCATAAAATTCACACTTTTTCAGTGTGCGATTCAGTGGTTTTTAGTTAATTCACAGAATTGTGCACCACTATTCAATTTCTGAGCACTTTCATCACCTCCTATCCTCATTAGCAGTCACTCCCATTGTCCCCTCCCCCCAGGCCCTGGCAACCACTGATCTATACTCTGTCTCCATGGCTTTGCCTGTTCTGGACATTTCATAGAAATGGAATACAATTCTGGCAGCTTTTTTCACTGAGCATAATATTTTCAAGGTTAATCCGCGTCATGGCCTGTGTCAGTACTTGAGTCCCTTAGATGGCTGAATAATAACGGTGCCTTGTACAGACAGGCCACATTTGTTTATCCGTTCGTCAGGTGATGGGCATTTGTGTTGTTTTCACTTTTTGGCAATAGGAACAGCGTTGGTGTGAACTTCCACATACAGGATTTTGTGTGGACATGCTTTCGGGCCCTTGGGTAAATGCCTAGGAGTGAAAGTGTTGGGTCAGATGGCGGCTCTGCACTTAACTGTTTGAGGCACCTCCAGGCCGATTCCACTGCATTCCCACCAGCAGTGTGTGAGGTTCTAGTTCATCTCTGTCCCCGTCAATGCTTTTTAAAAAAAATAAAGAAAGAAAGTTTTATTTTTCCCAAACTGTACAGTTGGCGGGATGTGGTGTTCCTACATCTTCACCAGCAGCTGGGGCACCTCACCTTGGTGTTTCTGGTGGGAATTACTTGAGCTCTGCGCTTCTAAACTGATTTAGTAAGTCCTTTACCGAGGAGCTCCTGAAGGGACCCCCGCCCCGGCCAAGGAACCCAGGACCTTCAGCTCTCTGGACGACAGCTGGGTCATAAGCTTGTGGTTGAGGACTTCCCTACAGAGTTTGCCATATGTTGCTTTGTCAAACATGACTAGGGTATTGAGCTTGTCCCGAACTCTGCCTTTGGGTCACTTCTGCTTTTTGGCCTTGGCCCCAGATTTGTTCACTGGGTCTTTGTCTTTCTTGGCTGACTTTCCAGCATCTTTCTTCTAGCCCCTCTTGGGCGGCATAGCTACCACTGCAGCTTCACAGAGCTGCAAACGCCTGCTATTGTCTGTCTTTTGTGATGATGGCCTTCCTAGTGGGTGTGAAGTGGTATCTCACTGTGTTTTGGTTTGCATTTCCCCAGTGGTTAAAGATGTAGGGCATCTTTTCATGTGTCTACTAGCCATTTGTATATCTTCATTGGAGATGATCTGTTCGCATGATTTGCCCATTTTTTTATTGGGTTATTTGTCCTTTTGTTATTGAATTCTAAGAGCTCTTTAAGTGTTCTGGATATAAATTCCTTATCAGATATATGATCTGCAAATATTTTCTACAATTCTATGGTTTTTTTTTTTTCAATTTCCTTGATGGTATCGGTTGTAACACAAACATTTTTGTAGTTATTTTGATGTAGAGTATTTGTATTTCTTATTTTGATGTTTATGCCACGTTCAAGCCTTTAACAAGTCATCCTGATAGCACTTTTGAAATCTCACAGACTCATTCTCTTTTTTCTCTCCCCTCTGCTCTTGGCCAGGACCTCATCTTCCTGTGCCTGGATGTTTGCTTAGTGATTTTTAATTCTAGTCTTTTACCCCTTCAGTCCATCCTTGATCCAAGTACCACATTGTCCCTCTGAGATGTAGTTCTGAATGTGCTGCTCATTTGCTCAAAAACCAGCATTTCTTAAATTTATTTTTACCTTGATACAGTATACCCATTTTGAGATAATTAGTGGGAGAATAAGAGATCATAAGATATATTCTTAGTTAAGCAGACAACAAGCTGTAGTCTCACAGATGAATTAACAGCTACAAGACTTCACATTTATATTTGATGCTTTTTAACTGTAACACAAACACCAGAGAAAATTATTTTTACTTTATTAGGAACAAAATACATACATAGACAGAAAGCCAGTTTTATTTTTCCTAAAGATGAGCACAAAAGCCCTCAACATTTAAAATCGATAATGCTATTGCCTCAGTTCTTTAAGAAAATCATGTCTCCTTAATATTAGTTATGATGTTGCCTCGTCATATCCTTACATCAGGGAGAGCATAAAGTCTGCTGTATTTTTATTTCATTGCTATGTAATATGAAAATCTCTGCACACAGATGCGTCATAGCAAAAGGAAGAACAGAAGCTGCTCCTTTGGCAATATTCTGTGCTCTCTGGAATTAGGCTGTTCCAGGAATCATTAATTGTTATGACTCGGGCAGCTCGCCACCTGGCTTTTTAGAAATCATCACTTGGATGTCCTCTGCTTCTTGGCTCGTGGGGTTCACAGTGCGCAAATCGTAAAACTGCTTTTTCTGTTTAAAACCTCCTTTTTCGCTGTAGCTTCAGATAGAACGAGTTTTAATGGTATTCACGTTCACCATGCCATATGTATAATAAAATTATGAATATATGTTGAAATCCTAAAACGTCTTCTATAGACGGGGCATCATGACCGGAAGGTACCCATCGACGCCATGGCTAGTGTGTAAGGGCCGGCCACACGCCTGTGTGCAGCTCAGATGACAGACATTGGTGCTTCACTAAGCTCCCTTGTGATTTCCCGGCAGGCTTGGGTAGAGAACACGATTTCTTAGGTGTGTCATCACATAATTATGAGAACAGCTATCCAAGTGCATGTAACATTTTTCCTACACATACATATACATCTTGTAATGTATACAGAAGACAAACAGCTTTGATGTAAATTTTCCATAGCACCTGGTTGGGAGGTGGCAGCCCCCAGATTAAAGACCAGTTTCCTTCCATGGCATCGAGAGTCCATGGCTATCCATTTGGGCCCACCCTCCGGCCTCACCTCTCGCCGGCCCCCTCCTGTAGCCATGTGGCAGCTCTCACACCTGGACAGCCATTTCTACCTCTCCTGCCAAACCCTGCACATTTGCTGGGCTCTGGGCTGGTGTTGAGGGTTGGGGGGAGTGTGTGTGGAAGAGGGAGAGGGGTTTCTGTGTAGGGGTACAGGGGTGCCATTTGAACATGAGATGACACTTCAGTATTACTGGTGAGTTTTGTTTTCTCCCTTGATCCTGTCCTCCAGCTCATCCTCCTGTAATCTGTTTACCTATCCTGCATCCTCAGAGAAGCCCCGCCGCCCTACCCCACCCCACACAGATATTTGCCTTCCTTCCCGGCTCTGCTTTTCTGAAGAAGCTTCTCAGATTGTCAGATCCTCACCCACTGCTCTGGACCCCCCATCCCCTCCAGGGAGTCTGCGTGCTTTTCAGTAGCACATGAGAATGGGTCCGATGGCCCTCCTGGGGCAGCCTCAGCCCGTGGGGCAGCCCTCAGCCCATGAGCCAGCCCGGGGACTTCATGCAGGGGCTTGCAGGAGAACGGGCGCTGCAAGCTCCTGAAATTCTGTGTAGCCCTCTGGCATATAAGTAGTGTCATTAAGAAAGTCCGTCTGGCTCAGGTCCAGCAGGTACAGATTGTCCCCAGGGAGTGCCTTTCTGTGGTAGTAACAGGGTTTGCGAAATGATTTCTGTGTCCCCACTGGTAGTGCTGCCTGTATCATATACTTAATTCCTTCATCTTCTATTTCTGGGCTCTGTTCCTTAATGTTAATCTATTTATTTGCCTCCTTGTTTCATTTGCTGTAACTTTATAATAATATATTTCAGTACCTGATAGGCTAAATCCGCATGTTGCTTTTCATTTTCAGAATTTTCTTGCCTATCTTAATGTAGTAAGGTGGTTAGGTATAAAATTACTAATAAATAACTCTTTAATTCCAAAAAAATTTCTGTTGATACTTGTATTGTGTTAAATGTATGTATGTATTTAGGGATAATTGACATTTTTATATTGACTTTTCTCATTAAAAACAGCATATGTCTTATTAAAGTTTTTAAAGTTTTCTTTTGTGTGCCTTGGAAGTTATATTTATTTTTTAATACAGATTTTGCAAACTTCTTAAATAGAAACCTAGAATTCGTATCTTTCTAGTTACTACTGTAAATGGGATCTTTAAAAATCCATTATATTGTCTATGTGGTCGATGTATAGGAAGGTTATTAATTTTATTTTTTATTAGTAATTTTATACCTAACCACCTTACTGAGTTTTATTATTCATATCCACTTTTTTCAATTGATTTTCTTGGATGTTCTAGATGTGTGCATTTACCTACAAACAATGGTAACTTTATTGTGGGGATTTTGTATGAAGTAGAACCACAGCATGCTGACGAGTGAGAGTCTTTGCATGGAAGGATGTGTTGGAAGAACCTTTGGTCCATAGCTCCCGTTTTCTCCAGTTCTCTGTCCCAGGCTGTGGGGGCTTGCCTCTTCCAGCTTAGGGGCCTGTTGACCGTCTAGAGCGAGGGTTAGGAGCCAGATGAGCACACGCTCCTGGTGCCTTGTGCCAGGTGCTCAGCCCAGGGCCTGTGTCCTGAGAGCACAAATGAGGCGTCCCAAGATGCCGCGGCGGGGCCCGAAGGACGACTAGGAACTCTCCTGACCGACCAAGGGGGAGGACGTGTGGGCCCAGCGCAGGGCATGTGCGGGGCATGTGCCAGTGCAGGTGGTTGGGAAGTGCTAGCAGGAGAGCAGCAGTCTGCTGAGGTGGCCTGTGGGTCATTCTGATGCAGCTGGAGCTGGCCCTGGGGGGACAGAGGCAGGTGGGCGGGAGGGCCCTCCCCATCGAGGTCGGGGAAGACCTTTCTTGGTGAGTGGTGGTTAGAAGTAGTCAAGACTCAAAGCACACGAACTAATCAGGGCCTCCTCTGAGACTTTGACACACTGTTAAATGGCTGTAAAAGAATGTCTGGACAGTTTTCATTCCAACCAAGTCGAAGCAGGAACAATAAGACTCGTGAGGTTTTACAGGTTCGTATCATCAAAAGCCTGGAGCTGAGCATTGCAGATGAGGGATTATGATAAATTAAAGCATCGGTTTTTAAATTCCAAAAGTAGTCACGCCAGTTCTTTACAGAATCATCTCATACAGAGCCCGAAATCGTTCTAAGCTGGGGTGGTCTGTCTGCCGAATTGTTTCCGTGTTCCAAACATACATGTGCTGTGCAGAGTGTCTGATTATTTTTGGGGACAATTACTGTCAGGTTCCAAACTGTGTTCAGTGAGCAGCAATTGGTGTTTGTTCAGTTCTAAAAAGACTACGGGAACAGTAGGTTATATTGTCTGCTTAAAGCAACGTTTGCCACCCGGAAACATCTGCTTTCTATTTAAAGCACCAAAGAGAGAATGGGGATGATTTGAAATAGACTCCCTGAGCCTCGAACACCAAAAAGAGGAGCATAGATGGGTACGGAGGTGGTTTCTGGCCTCTGACACACACTCCCTTCAGTTTTTCCCTGCTGGGAAGGAAGGGCGGCCCGCTGGGTTTGAAAGTTCTGCTTCTCTTGGATTTTTCTATTTATTCTGATCTGCACGCTTTCGGGAACTGACTTCTGTGTCCTAGTTCCAGCTCTTTTACTTTCTCAGGTGAGGCCAGATGCTCTCTTGGATGGGGTACGCTTTTCTGAATTCGGTGAGGTTTTTAGAGTGTTCTAATTTTGCCCATAAAGATGTAAGGGTTTGTTGTCCAGGTGGCCTGAAATTGCTGTGACCCTCGGTTTTCTGTGTGGATGGTGCCACCTGCTCACAGGCTTAAGCGAGAACATACACAATGCGCTTGGTGTATCGTGAACTTCTGTGAAGGTCAGCACTTCAGTTATCTATTTCTGGTTAATAAACTGCCACATGCTTAGCAGCTGAAAACAAAACACATTTCCCTGGCTCAGGAGTCTCACTGGGTCCTCGGCTTCAGGGTCTCTTATAAGGTGTCACCAAGGTGTTAGCCAGGGCTGGGGTCTCCCCTGAAGGCTCAGCTGTGGGAAGATCCACAGCTTTCCAAATGGTGGTTGGCAGAATTCCAGTTCCTCGAGGGGAGCTGGACCAAGGGCCTCAGTTCCTCTTTGGCTGTTGGCTGCAGGCCACACTCTGTTCCTGCCAGACAGGCCTCCCCACCATGGCAACTCGCTTCATCAAAGCCAGCGAGAGAGACAGTCAGGGGACTTTGCTAGCAAGACAGAAGTAACCTGCTCACACAAATGACAATCTTTACCATGCTCTGTTGGTTAAAAGCAAGTCACAGGTCCCACCCCTGCTCAGAGGGAGGGGGTTCCACGAGGTGTGAGCACCAGGAGGTGAGATCATTGGGAGACACATCGGAAGCTGCCAAGTACAGACACTGTCGTTTTAGGGAGAGAATATAGCATAATGGTTAAGAGGGAGGATGTCTTTGTCGCTAGCACTGCCTTCAAAGCTCAGATCTGCAGCCCGCCACTTACCGTGTAGCCCAGGGCAGGCCCTTGGCCTCCCCGCACCCATTTCCCCACCTGCGTGGCACCTCCCCAAAGAGTGCTGCGATCCTAAGTGAGCACATGGACAGCCTGGCAGAACGATCAGTAACCAGTGAATTAGCTACAGGCTTTCTTTTCGTCATTGTCTATTTGGGGCATTTTCTTTAAATACCATTAGGTTTTTGAATTTTAGAAAATAGCATAGAACACTCCAGTGGCCTCAGACTTGGTTATTCATGCACAAATGACAGTCATACGGGTAGCTTCCTGGGCACAGAGCTGGTGCCAGACTGGCTGTGCAGGTCCTCCCTGGCCACCCAGGGCCTCAGGACACTTGTCTTCGGCCTCAAGAGGGCGGAGGCTCCTCCCATGGCACCCTTCCTCTCTGTGGGGCTGGCGGGAGTCCCTGCAGCTCCTCACCCAGGTCTTGGTGCCGCTCCCCAGGCTGGGGCAGCCACTCAGCCGCTGCAGAGGCTTCACTGCGGTGACCAGGGCTACAGTGATGGAAGGTGAGGCCAGCTGAGTCCACTGTGCTTCCCCAACAAATCACCATTCTGGTCGGGGTCCCGAAGGCAGCCACAGTGGCTTTGGTCCGTCCCCAGACCTGAGCGGGCAGATTCGGAGCTGGGCCCTTGTCATCTGCATGCACACCTTGACCTGGCCGTGGCAGGCAGGTGACTCACTGCCCTGGCTTGTCCTGCATCAGAAGGCTCTACCACCTTCTCTTGTCTCCCTGTCCTTCCTCCTCCGTCTCTCTCTGCTTTCCTTTCCTCACTTTCTCACTCCTGTTGGGTTCAGGGACATAGAGTGCTTACAGAAAATCACTGCTTGGCCACCACAGCTGTCCCGTTTCCTAACCAGGGCACCTCTGCCTCCTGTGGCCCGTGCCCACATCTTTTGCACCTGAAGATCCTGTTATTGGTCCCACTGTTGGCCCTTGCGGGATGTGGGAGGACGTTCGGGAGTCATTCTGTGTCATTCACAGTCAGCTGTGCCATTCTGGGGGACCGATGCCGGCTGTAGTGATCACTTCTTCCATTTTTTCCTAGATCACCTGATAATGTCTCACATGGGCATCCCCCCAGCTTCCTTGAGGGTAAAAACCACCCAGAGCTCTTGTAAATAACAGAGCTACCCAGGCCCCTCTCCTGGAGAGCCAGGGTCCCAGCTGCTACCCTGGGCCGGAGGACTGGCATTGTTAGTTGAAGTGCCAGCTAATTGCTATCAGAGGTCTCAGGATGCTCCTTGGTGTGGAGGACGCAAGGGAAGGTCTGAAAGTGAGCCCCTCCCCGGGCAGGACGCTGCCCTGACCAAGGGAGGCCGGGATGTTAACATGATTCAATTCTTAAAAACCTCTTTGGTGTTGCTGCCCTTTCTGTCACTCCCTCCTTCACACATGCGGGAGACCACGATGTGAGCAAGTGTTTTCCTCCGCGGTGCTGTACTGCGATGATTAGCAAAATACGGTGCCTGGGCTGGCAGCAGCACAGCTGGGGATCCAGATGTGAGGTTGCCCGTGTGCGCTCGCTTAGGGGGCTTTGTATTCGTGTGCACACCCGCTCTCCACAGGCTGCTCTCCTGACAACAGATGCAGGAAATTACGGGGACAATTTTCCTTTTGTTTCTTGATCTGCCACCCTGCTGCTGGAAGGACTGAGTAGGCGTGAACTCGGTCACTATTAAAGGAAGAGAAACATCCTAGTAATTAACACCTCCAGCAGCACTTGTCCTGCTCCCCAGATCTAGAAGGAAAGATCCGGGCGCCAGGAATGCCGGTCTGTGCATTCTTCTGGAAAGCCAGCCTCTCGAAATAGCTGCATTGAGGTGGCGTGAATAGCATGCTTGGCTTTATTCATTTGGACGAATAGTTATGAAAAAAGCTTCTGGAACCTAAGTTGATGGGTGATGCTGGTGTTCATGGTGTTGCTGAGAATTCTTTTGTGGGGCTCAAATAGTGTAGTGCTTTTCCAGGGAGAAGTGTCTCTCCTTAGGAAGAGCTTCCTTCCCAGGAATGAGCCTTCCACAGTCAGGATGGGTTCAAAGACCGCTTTGTCTAAAACCACCCCCTTATAGGGGCCAGAAAACTTAGAATTCACGTTTCCCTTTGGATTTTTTTTTTTTCATCTTCACTTAAGTGTCCTAGTCTTTCATATCATTGCTTTTGACATTGTAAGGATTTTAAAAAGTTAGTTTGTCTTGGTTACCTTTTGACTTAATTTTGTCTTTAATAAGTGCTTGTTAAATCTATAGAATTTTTATGAATGATGGGGTGATTTTTACATTGCAGTGGCTCCCCTCACACACCCCATTGTATCTTATTTTGAACACTTAAAAAGATTTTGAGCCAGTTTGCCTGAAGACCCTTTCCCCCAAAATAAGTATTGTGAAATGAGTCTGTTTCATTTTGTGTTACTTTGTGCAATAGATACCTTAAAATATGAAATGCAGTGAAATCCATTACCATTTTTATTCATCTGCTTTATCTCTTAAAGCTAATTGTCAAAATCTAATTCTCCACTCAGCAGAAACATAATGTGCTAACTTGATTAATAATCACATTAAGAATTTGTAAGTACGTGGAGTGAAATAGCAACAATACAGATGCAAGAATAGCAAAAGAGATAGCTTTGATGAATTTTACATAAAACTCAACAGGTTTATACGTTGGAAACATAAAACTTTAAAGCTTGGTCAATTATGAATGAATGTATCATTCATAAAATGCTGTGAATTTGAGAAATACTTAATAGAAATATAATAGGAAGTTGTAAATGGTTTGCAGAATCCTAAAATTATTGCAGAATTTCCCAAAATGAAAACTCTAAAAATGCCAGCAGGGTGTCAGAAAAAGAAGAGGACACTTAACAGGATGCAAAAACTCAGGGAAGGGGTCGTTTTGAACAAATTGCCTATTACCCAGTTGCTCCGCAGCCTCAGGGTGTTAGGTTTCAGTAACTACCCCCTGGCCTCTCTTTTCCTCCTCGCTTTGCTTTTCTTATTTTAATTGTCCTCATGCAAACGTATCTGTATCTTCGCCTTTAAGCCATTAACTTCTTTGGGGGCAGTGGGTGGCTTAGAAACCCTAAGTTATACAGAAAGTCACGTTCCACCGACTCACACAGAGTCTCCTGTCTTGCAGGGAACAGCCTGTCTTCACCACCCGGGCGCACGTCTTCCAGATCGACCCCAGCACCAAGAAGAACTGGGTGCCTGCGAGCAAGCAGGCGGTCACCGTTTCCTACTTCTACGATGTCACCAGGAACAGCTATCGGATCATCAGTGTGGATGGAGCCAAGGTACCACCCCACCTGCCGATTTTGACATTCCCAGCCATTTATTTTGCATCTAAAGCAATCGAATACTTTTGAAGAGTGGAGGGGAAAGAACGCACCCCACATCCTGCTGCCTTAACGCGGATGTCGTTATTATAATGTCCGTGAACTCACAGATCCTGCTTTTTTTTTTTCATTTAAAATGACGGCAAATGGAAAAAAAAATTTCCCTGTTACCACATTGTTTTTATAGCTAGCATTTCGATGCCTGTGTAATGATCCCATCAAGGCCCTATAATGTTCTCATCTTTCCCTTTATGGTTTTTTAGTATTATATATAACGAGCATCTTCAAGCAACAGCTACCCTCATTTGATCATCACACACCTATTGCTTTCTCTTGGATATTTCCTTAGGTTAGATTTCTGGAAGTAGCAGGCTAGGTCAAGACATTACCATCTTAGGGCTCTTGATGGATATTGCTCTCCAAAGAGGTCTTCCTTCCCATATGTCAGAAAATGCCAGCAGTGGGTATTATAGCTAGTCCGGTTTTGGTGTTATTAGGTATGGGGATTGAATTTTATTGAATGGTTTTGGAGTATTTTTTCAAATAATTTTTTCCTAATACTTCACTATGCTGCTGCCTTCCTCGATATTTTTTGCCACATTATTATGGGAGCGGAATAAAAAAGAGGTATCAATAGAAGTATCACCAGGTTTGCAAAAGGAAAAAAAGAAGTTGACTTGATACTTTATTATTTGTTTGTTTTTAAACTGTGTTCATCTTGCTGGATATATTTACATGGATTATCTGCTGTCTGGTGAAATTCAAAGTATCTGAAGCTGAATTTCCTATTTCTTCTCAAAACCACTTATTTATTTTCATTTTCCAATCACCTGGGCTAAAAATAAAGAGAGAGAGAGATGGCATGGAGTTAGTTCTTTTCAGTTGGTCAATGGAATCTGCATTTGGTGTCTCACATTCATGCCTACCGTTGTGTTTCAAGGCCATAACTCCGTAAACTCTTGTCCTGGCACAGTCGCACTGGGACTAGCCTCCTGACTGGCCTCCTCACCCGCCTGCTGCCTGCCCTGCCCGCTGCCCGAGGTCAGCGCTCCCGGCAGTCGGAAGCAGGGGAGCTGGGGCCCGGGTAATAGAATCGGGCCTGCTTATCGGTTTCCCCCTCCACAAGCCCACAGCCATGGGGCCGAAGGCTCGGGACGCCTCCGTTGGAGAACCCCCAGAAAAGATGTGAGAGCTGTGCCTCCTGATCTGGACGAGGCGCCCTGCTCTAAGGCCACATTCTCCCCTCAGCCTGTGTTCTCTGAGCACAGCCTCTGTGCTCACAGCGGCATGGAGTCTGCAGACAGAGGCCCCGTGAGCCTCTGCTTCTTCCTTCCAGTGGCCACAGCCCTTCCTCCTACTCAGGGTGGGAGGCCAGAGTCCTCATTTTACAGCCGAGGTCAAGGAGAGGCAGTGACCTGGCCTGGCAGCTGGTGCTTGTGCCCAGTTCATCGGACGCCAGCTCCCAGCCCTTTGGGTCGCAGCAGGCTCCCTTGGCTGGTGGAGAAGCATGGCCTGATGCCACATCATGCAGGCAGGGTGCTCAGGTTGAATGATGGTTTGGCCGACATGTTAAAGAGATGCAAGAACCGGTTTTCTGTCTGAGCAGGCAGGTGTAAGACGCAGGTTGTTGTGAAGGAGATGTGCTCCGGTAACAAACTGCTTGTGTGGAAGGGACTTAGAGGTTGTTGTGAGCAAAGGCACCGCAACCTCAGCTGCTGAGTCAGCTGTGGGCGGGAGGAGGTACAGCCAGCAGCGTTAGCAGCTGTCATTCCACACAGGGCACGGCAAGCTCCTCTGCCCCGTCCAACCATTTGGCACGTTTACCTGGAGAAGCACGCATGGAAGGCCTCTCCTTCCCCTGACAGTCTGTGTCTGCTCGTCCTAGGACGAATCTGTGCTTGTCCCTATTCTTCATCCTTCCTAAAACATTGAGACGTTTCCCTTTTCAGAGAAAATACTTCGCATGTCAGTCCAGCTGCTGCTAACGACACAGGCGGGCAGGAATACTATAGTGCGTCGCCTGGCCTTGCCCGACCTGTAAGGGGTTGTGTGGTTCCCTTTCTGTGCGTGGGTCCCCCCAAAGACCGCATTCCTCAAGGACTGGGGACCAGGCCTGGCTTGGCTTTGGAGTCCCAGCATCGAGCCAGAGTGGGCCACGCCATAGGAGTGTGTGGGGCAGTGAGTGGGTGACGAGGTCGGGCCTGGCCGCATGCTCTCCAGGCCTGCGGCGGGAGTGCCGTGTCTGTAGAATGACATCTTGATGGACTTGGGACAGACTCTGTGGAGGGGAATCCACCACGCCCCCCAGGTCCCTGCTTCCCACACGCCTGCGTGGGGCACTCACCACGCAGACCCAGAGCAGACAGAAGGCCTTTTCTCACGCGGCCGCTTTCTTTCACACCTTCATTCATGCCCAGGAGGGTGAAGGCTAGAAATGAGTTAGAGCCTCACAGAGAAACAGAAGCGTTTTCCACATGCAAGGGCAGTTGTCCCCAGAAATAACTTGGGGACGTGAGAGGGCCGTACGCAGGTGGAGTGTATCCTTAGAAGCTTCTCGAAAGCCCAGCTTCTCGGGAGGACGTAGTCCCGGTGGGCTGAGCCAAGTGCAGCACGGGCGGAGCTGCCACACCAGTGGGAAACGGAGGGAGAAGCCCCGGTTGACCATGTTGGACAGCGTGATTGCTCCCGCGTCAGTCTCGCTGCTCTTGGGAAGGTCAGTGCACTGGATTCCCTGGTTGACAACCGGCTGGTTGTCTCAGTAATGTTAGCGATGGGCTTACTGTTAGGGCCTTGAAGACTGTTCCTACGAGCCACCTCTGGTGAGCGGAGGCAATGTAAAGGGGCGTGGAGAAGTAGAGGATGGCCTTCCTCCCCCTTTCTTCTCCCTCCTTCCCCTTCTTCCTCCCGTCTGGATCTAGGAAGCTCCAGAAGTCTCGGAGCCTTTGGCAAGCTGCCAGGAGACGGCCAGGGCACTGCAGAGGCTGCAGGAACCGTCCAAGGGATTGTAAGAGAGCTGGCGAAGGGTGGAGGGGCGGGCTTTCCTTGATCTTCTTGGCTGACCTCCAGCTGTGGGGTTCTGTAGGTTGTGTTCTTACGTGCCTGGGTGCCTTGATGCTGGTGACAGAGTCAGAGGACCAGGACCAAAGCAGTCCACCCCTCAAAGAGTAGGCATCCCAGTAAGGAATGGGGGGAAGGGCAGAGGCACTCTCATTACAAAATTCTTAGGAATAGTTCCTAAAAGACTAGCAGTTTTTGTCCCAGGAGTGAGTCACCTTTTGTCTGCAATGGGTCTGCAGGGTAGGAGGGACATCCTGGCAGTGGGAGTGAGGAGATGGGACCTAGGGAACCGAGGAGGCTTAGTTTTTATTTTATGTGTGATGAACTCTCTTCTGCTCATTCCCAGCTCCGTTTCTCCTTCTGTGATACCTGTTAGCCTTGCTGTGAGGTTTACGCGAGCTGATGATACAAGCAAAGCACTCGATAGGTGCTCCACAAATACTAGTTGCTGCTATTAATATTAACTTCTGCCAACTAGACTAAGGTTTATTCTTGAGCTAATGCCTCATTAGCAAAGTCAGTAGACTCTTGCACATATACATCACAATGACACTTCTGTTACTAGTGACAACTCCAACTGTCCTGATCTCTTTGTTAGCCAAGGCAAAAATCTATGTCCAGAAGTTCTTTTAGCAAAATGAAGTTCCTACCGAGGAAAGCAAGACTGTGCTGTTGAAAAGATCTTTTCTCTTCCCTGTTTTCTCATAAGAAAAGTTCTGAGTTTACTCTTGAGAATAAATGTAGCCTTAATAAGTAAAACTTATTGATGGTGGATTCGCTCCTTAGAATATTTACTCAGATGGCTACTGTTCCTGCTCAGATAATGAAAAACCAGTTGATGAGGAAGTAACCAGTGACTTAGTCTGTTGGCAAACATCCAAGAAGACCTCAAGGCATTTTTCTGGAGTGTTTTATAGAGTCTTAGGGCTCCCAAGGATTTCTGCCAGAGAGAGCCTGTTGTGGATGCTTTAGAACACATCCGTTGTCCGGTGACTGTTTATTTACCTGTCTCGACCCTCTTTCTGACTACCTGCAACTTGAGGACCAGGGACCTGGACCCGTTCATCTTAGTGGCTTTGGCTGGCAGAGCGTCTGGCGTGCAGTAAACGCTCGGTGAATGCGCGCTGAAGGGACAAGTGCAGCAAGGGCCGGGCATGGTCCTCCTACCCCTCCAGATCCACTCTCCACCCTTCCTCACCCGCTCTGGTCCCTGCGAGGCGGGCCTGTGAATTGCATTGCTGGGCTCCCGGGGCCTCTGGCTCTGGCTGGGTCTGACCAATGGCAGGTCGCAGGGAGAGAGGCAAGAGTATTTGTTCTGCTGGCTCCCCTCCTCAGAAGTCATGTGCTGGCATATCCTCCACCAATGGTCACCTCTCGTCATAGCAGTCTGCTCTCCATGACTCTCCTTCCATGTTCTGTAGCCTTTCCATTCCCTCATCCTTTTAGACCAAGGGAGGGTGACACCCAGCACCAGGTCCCTGCTGGTTTCGCTTCACCCAGCTCACACCTGTGTTGTAATCTGCTTCTGGAGACTTAAAGCTGTTTGGGCTGGACACTGGGGCCCTAGGTGCTTAAAAAGGTCCACCATGCAGTTCTTTAGAAAACGTGTAACATGGCTGGCCATTAAGGGCAACTGGATGCCTGGCAGCTTTGGGGAAGTCAATAGCAGTTTTGGACACTGTATGTAGAGACTTTCTCCCACTGATAACATAAGATCTTAGTTTAAACGGACTGTCTGCTTTTCAGTCTCTAACGTTGCCTCTCATCACGGTCGTGTATCTGACTCGGGACGGGAGGTGCCGGAAGAGGAAGGCGTCAGGGCAGGTGCAGCAGAGCGGGGTGCCTGCCGTCCACGTTAGGTCCTGGCTTTGCCGTCGGGAGAGCGTGTAAGCAGCCTCTGTGGTGCCTGATTCAGTGTCTACATTCCCGCTCTCTGGGCTGTTTTCCTGCAGGTGATTATAAACAGCACGATCACACCCAACATGACTTTCACCAAAACGTCGCAGAAGTTTGGGCAGTGGGCCGACAGCAGAGCCAACACGGTATTTGGCTTGGGGTTTTCGTCGGAGCAGCAGCTGACAAAGGTAACGTGGCCCCCTCCACAGCATGGCATGAGCCGTGTCGGAGGTCACTGTCATCAGTCGTCGCTGGCGGGGGGATGGAGCGGTGTCCTTGGGGAGCAGAGTTCCTCTCTGCTTTCAGTGTCACCCTTTGTGCTGGGCTGCCAACCTGGACGAGCTTTTAGAAATACCAGGTTCCTTGAAAATGGCTGTGTCGTTGGAGGAAGGAAAACATATCTGACAAATACTGCTTCAGAGCCTGAGGCTGCCGCATCTGGAAGCAGCTCAGCCAGTCATTCCTTCCTCACGTGTCGGCCTCTGCTCCACCAACATTGTCCACCCCCTGGTTGGAGCCCTTAGAGCGAGGAAGTAAGGTGACTCTTAATAGCAGTTCCTACCCTGGAGTCCCCACACCCTTAGTGATGTCACAGTGTTGTGTGTATGTCGCTTCTTTTCTAGGGAGAGTGTTCATAGCTTTGATCCGATTCTCCACGGGTCTGGGACACACTCTGTGGGTGGTTAGGGGGGGTGTCAGGAGCACATCATGATTAACCACAGACTCAGTGACCCCAGGATCTGAGGGGACAGACTGATGGCCTCTGAGAGCCCTCCCCCACCCAGTGGAAGGAGCTGAGAGCTTGTTTTTGGAAAACAGGTTTCCTTTTAGGGAGGTGGGAGAGTCCTGTGTAGTTATTAAGAATGTGGTAGTTGAAAGTGAGACTGGCTGGTTTGCGTGACACAGGAACATATTGGAAGAACGTCAGTATCTCAGGAAATCCAAGGGAGAGTTGACAGTCCAGGCCTCGGGAAGGGTGGCGATGCCACATTTTGAAATGAGGAAGAACAAGCACTATGAGGGTTAGAGAGAATTTACAGGAAGTGGAAGCAGGCATGATGGTGACTTCTTGAAAGAATGACACTAGAACATCTGTCTGAAGTGGGCCGTGGGGATTGCCTGCCCTTTCATACCAAATTAGTGCCTGATGGGCTGGCATCCCCTCCCTGCCAACCCAGGGTGGTCATAGAGAATCACTCCTGGCTGCTCGGAACAATTTCTTCAGTCTTTGGAGGAATCACAGGAGCTCTGAAGGATAAAGGGGGAAAGATTCAATGAAAAGAATCGCAAGAAGGAAGAACTCGAAACAAAAATCAGGAAAGTCATTCAAGCTCGGTTCTTTGTGCCTCTGAGAACTGGCGAGACCTTGAGCTGCACCTGCTTCCAAGCCTGGCTCCTTCTCATTTCTCCTAGACAGAAGAAAATGTCCTTTCATTAAGGAGGAGTTCCCCGTCTTCCTGAGCGCTGGCGTCCTTGCTCTGTGTCTGTGGCCTGCCATTGTCACAAAGATTTATCAGACAAGTACTCAGATGTCTCCTTTGTTCAAAATGTTTCACGGCAATTTTTCTCTCCTCTTTGAAGGGAAGGATTAAACCACACGTTGATAAATTACTGAGAAGCGAGGCTGGCATTTTCAACAAGCTGGCAAAGAGGAACTTGAGCCTGAAGGGTTCCCAAGGCACGGTGCTGAGGGGACATTTCTGACTCCGTAGAGCAACCCCCCCAGACCCGAAAGGGGACTTGATAATCAGACAGCGTCTGCATTCACGGCAAGAGAGAGGAAGCAGAAGGCTGATACCACAACGGCTTCCCTATAAACTCCCTTAGCAGACTTCTTCTTGGGTCCCATTGTCAGCCTTGGTTCCCTGGGCCGCCCTCCCACTCCCCCAGGAAAACAAACAAACAAAAAGGCAGGGAACTGGGTTGCTGTGTTCAGCTTTGACCGGTTTTCATTCTCTACCACCTAGGAAATTCCCTGTTTCAGCCAAGTCGAGAACCTGTTAAGCCAAGGAGAAAAAAATGGACTTTGAATAAGCAACTAGGTAGTGCCTGCCACCAAGTCTTCAATGGGCAAGGCCAAAAAAGGCCACAAATAAAATAATAGTCTTTCTTTTTTTGTGATGAAGGTGAGGATGAGGATGACGACTTTGAATTTGATTAAAATTATTGCCACTTCAGAATATGATCCTAACAAGTAAAGAAAGAGGATTTGGCATACATTTCAGAAACCTTGTAGTTTGAATATCCTTGGATTCACGAGTTTCATTTATAGGGATCTTTTCTAAGAAAATAATTGTAACAGTACGGAGCCTTGGCTGTAAGGATTTTCCTTGCAGCATCATTTATAGCAGTAAAAACAAAAACAACAACAAAAGCCGAGCCTAAATGTCCAGCAGTAGAAAATTAAATAAACTCCAGTATATCCTTCAGGAAAATACTGTACAGAAATTCAGATGATATCATGGAAGATCTTATAATTGGGTGGAAATATTAATGTCATATCGTTCATCTCAGAAGTAGCTATAATATGACATATACAGTATCATTCCATTTTTAAAAAGAAATATGTGTAATGGACACAGATACAGATAGAAAAATATCAAAAGTTTATGTGGTTAGTGTTTATCTCTGAGTGATGAGACTAGGTTTAGAAAAATTTTTTCTAAACCATACTTTCTAAATTTATAGGCATAAATGCTTTTTTATAATGGGAGAGTGAGTGTAATAAAACTTATGACTAGGAGGGAGGGGTGTTATAGCGAAGGACAGTCACCTGGCACCTCTCTTTGTGACTAGCGCTTCTCCTCTAAGAGTCGGAGGCTGGAAAGGGGACATACTCGCAAGGAGACTGGATTGCTTCCAGTTTTTCATTATTGCAGATAATGCTAGGTCTTTCTAATGCAGTGGAGGCCTTTTTTTTTTTTTTATATTCTCAGTTATTTTTGTAGAATAGTTTCCCAGAAGTGATATCAGTAGGTCACCGGGTATGAACATTTTTTTTTCCAGTCCTAATGCATATGTCCAAATGGCTTCTCAGGGGACCGCACCGATACACAGTGTTACTGGAGGTATCTTGCCAGCATCGGGTAGTATAATTGTATTTAATGTTTGCTAATTTAGCAGGCAAAGAATGAGCCCTCATTATTTTGATTTGCATTTCCAGTGAGGCTGAGCGATCTTTTCCATAAGTTGCTTGTTTATTGTATTTTTTTATTCATGAATTTTGCCATTTCTCTATTGGGGTTTCCATATTTTCCTTTTCAATTTGTACAAACTCTGTACTGATTATAATGGCCCCTTTTCTGTTACACGAGGCTAGCTATAGATATTTCCCCCAGGCTCTTGTTTCCCTTGTGATTTAGTCTTTTTCCTTTTAGATTCAAAAGCTTTAAAGTATTGTGTCATCAAAATCTGACACTTTTGTGATTTTCTTTTATTTCTTGCAAGTTTAGAAAATTATCCTCTTATTCTTCAAGCAGACGTTTGATAAATGTTTGATTCTGTTTGCAGGCAGATGTTTTAAGGTTTGATTTTTTTTTTAAAAAATGCCCTTTTAACTAGTCAATAATTTATCACATTACTGGTTTGTGGTAAGGATTTAAATTCATTTTGCCCCAATTTACTGAAGTTATCTCAATCATCATGTGTTGAATAATCTTCCCCATTATTTATGATTCTTCTTTTGTCACCTAATTTTTATACAAATGGCAGGGCCTGCCTGTTTCCACCGTGCAGCGCTAATACCACATCTTTTTAAGTGAATATTTATTTATTTATTTATTTATAAAGAGAAAAAAATTTATTGCAATATAAAATGCACTTATAAACTGTTCACAGAAAGCATGTAAGTTTTTACTATTATATAAGTTTATTGGGAATACTTTATTCACCTTCTATTGTTATGTGCATAGTTATTTATTTAAAATGTACCTGATAGGGCTTATCCTACTTCATTGCGTTTTAAGATTATTTTATGAAAATTTTTTTGATTCTCACCCACTTGAATGCAAAACAAAATCCTGTGCAGACTTAGCGTTTCTCTGAGGACAGGAACCAAGTCTTTAAGTGTTTCCGTGTCCCCAGAACAGTCCCAGCACGTGCAGACAACTAGTTAATATTTTTGAATGAATGAATTCACCCTTTTGTGGAGCTCTTTTACTAAACTTTATGGTCTTAAGGCTTTAGCTGTCATTTTACTTGAAGAAACAAGTCAAAGCAAGGCCAGAGAAGCCTTGCTTCCCTTCGTGGAACCCGTCACACGCCTAGCAAAGTCCATCTCTCACCCTCGAGGGGTCCAGTGGAGGGAGAGTTACCATCCCCATTCTACTGCTGTAGAATCAGGTTTGGAGCGGTTCCTTTGCTTGCATTTGAAAGGCCAGTAAGGGTCAGTGTTGGGCATCTTAGCTTAGGTAGCAGTTAAGCAGGTAAATCATAGGACACTGTCCTGTGCTGGCCTCACACGCCCTGTGTCCAATCCCAGTGTGGCCTCGGCCACTTATGAAACCATCTGTGCCCATTTGTATATGTATACAGTATTAGGAGTACTTAAGGGTCTCTGTGAGTGCGTAGTAAGACTGAGCTACTCTTTGTACCTCATGCCTATGAGCTGAGAATACATGTCCTTTTTTCCCTTTCTTGAGGTGTTCTCGGCTGTTATTATTTATAATAGCATATCACCTTAAAGTCCTATAGGATGTGTATTTTGATGTGTACATGACGGTATTCATTATCTCCTTTTATAACTGAGAAAGACAACAGTTCAATCATCGACGTAGCTGAGGAGAGCTCTAGAGTTGGAACTTGTCTGGGCACCTCACTCTATATCTGATACTTTCCTCCTCAGGCCTTGTCTTTGCCTTAAAGGTTCCCTTGGCCTGTTTCAGAGCTTACGCTTTTATAAGTCATTTTCTTTCAAAGAGAAAGTAAAATTCTGTTTTACATTTTAAGGTAATGGGGCTTCTCTTTGCAAATAGGAAATAAATATTTAGCAGCGGCTGTGGGCAAGACTCTTGCCGTTCTCACCGGCACAGGTTCCTGGGCGTGTAGCATGATCACGTGGAAGTCAGCTCTGGGCCCAGGCTCAGGCTGGCCATTTACTAGCCACGTGACCCGGGGCAAGTCTTCGTCTCCCATGGCTCCATTCCTCTGTCTTGAAACTGAACAAGATTTCCTGTCCGACAGAGTGGTAGTGAAGAGCAAATGAGAGAATGTGTGTTAAGAAGCCGTTAAACTCCTTAACCTGCAGGTGTGGTTTCTCTGAGGTCTGCAGGAAAAGGATATAAGTACGCCCACCCGGGACAAGGACTGTGGGACACCTGGAGGGGCCATCGTGGTAGGTGACAGGGACAAAGAGAGACGAGCCCATAGGATCTAATGCTTCTAATTGATTCCGGGCACAAAAACATTTAAAATAAAACCTAAAAATTGTGTCTTTTAATATCTTAATAAGTTTGAAAAGCCTTTATGGTGTTGGCACAAAAACCTTTTTAGGGCTGATGATACTCGTATCCTGAGTGATGCCCCACCTAGTTCCTAGCTGGATCCCATCAGGTGAGCTTAGGGAGCAGAGAGATGGGGCAGAACACTCCCAGCCACTGGGCACAGCTCCTCCCTAAGCAGCGTCCGGGTTGTCTGGCAGCAGAGCTGTGTTATTCTTGGGTTAGGCCTGCTCCTCTGACATTTTTTCTTCAAGTGGCAGGAGTGTGGAGGTCTGAACTCAGAGCTCATTCATTCAAACTTATTTGTGCCTACTTTCTGCCAGGGTTGGGGAGAGGGTGCCAAGAGAAAAGGCAGGGACCCTGCTGCCATCAAGGAATTCATGACATGATATTTTTACTTAAGAGGCCCCCTAAAAGGAATGAGGGGGGCTTTGTCCACCCCTCCTGGACTCGCATGTTTTAAACAACAGGTAATGTGATTTTTCCCTGACAGCTCTGGGGTATTTAAACATGGACTGGCCGGGTTCTACTGACAGGCCTGCAGTAACACCGGCCAGAACAGAAAGGCCGACCTTGCCTGCCTTGACCAGGGTCCTCGGTTCACCGGCGACTGTCATCTGGCCAGGGTTTCCAACGGAGACCACTATTGTCTATTGTCAGTGTCGTGAACATAGCTTGGAAATGAACGAATTCTCAGCAGAAGTCACAGAATTGTCCCTGTAGCCTTGCGACTCGCTAGCTTTTTCTGTTTCTCGGCAACCACACTCAGCTCTCTCTTGCTTTGTAGTGCCAGCAGTGCCTCTTACAGAATGTTCTGTGTTCAGACAATGTACTTGCTAATTAAAATCAGTTGCTTTGTCGGTGACTGTAGCCAGGGATTGATGTCATTGCCCTGGGATTTTAAGAATTTTTTTATGATGAAAATATTAATTTTTTTTTGAAGTAGAGAGCACGGTATAATAAACACCCAAGTACGCATCACCTTATTGTTAACATTTGCCACATTTCTTCTGTTTTATTGTTGAAGTACTTTAAAGTAAATTACAGACATCAACACATTTCACACCTAAATACTTCAGTATTTATCTCTTAGGAAACGACATTTTTCAGCATGAACACCACATTGTTAGCACTTCTCATAAAAGTCATAGTAGTTTCTTGATGTCATCGAATCCAGTCCATGTTCACATTTGCTCAGTTTTCCCCTGGAATTGTTCTATAGTTGCTCTGTTCAAAACAGGATTCAATCATAAAGCTACATGTTACATTTTTCTATTTTGCATTTTGGCATTTTACACTTCGAGCGTTTAAAAATCTAGAACAGTTTTATCTTCTCGACTTTTTGGATGTTTTTTTGTTCTTCATAACATTGACTTGTAAGAGTTCTTGGATCTTTTCCTAGAGGTTATGAAATTTTTCACAGATTCTTTTTGTGGTACAGCTAAATTTATTTTTTTTCATTTATATACTGTTAACAAGAGGTGTTGTTGTGACCGGAATAACCAGACTCAACCTGAGTGCTCTGATATTAGAGGCAGTTTATTAGCCGGCGGCTGTCCTTCCAAAGGAGCAGCCCCGAAACATAAAGGTACAAGGGTTTTTAAGCCCTAAATCCTATAAATCATTTTGTCTAAATCACAAAGATCTAATATTTCTTCTATTCAGTACCTGTCAACCTAAAGGTGGGTTGTGCAAGCGGGGATACAGAGAAGCAGAAAGCGTACTGTTAAAATGTTAGGTTCCCATGGGCAACTGTTAGGTTCCCAGGGGCAATAGTCAAACAATAACTTTTCAAGCAAGCAGGTGTCCAGAAGCGAGACATGGCGATTAGCACGTAGGCTCTTAACCTTAACCCATTACTACATCTTTGTAGACCCTTTCAGTAGTATGTCATCACATCATCGTCAAACTAGCTTCAGTGGCTTAGGAACTGATTTAGATCTGACCTTAGCCGGTAATGTTTACTGGACAAAACATTTCTTATATTCATTTCTTTTTAATCTCAAGTGAAAATGTTCTGGATTTATATAGAATTTATTGGCGTAAAATGAGTGTAAAATAATACAGGTGGGCTTTGAATATCAGCCATGTTTAAGGCTGAGAAAAACCTTAATAACTATTCTTCATGTTCAGTTTGCAGAGAAATTCCAAGAGGTGAAAGAAGCTGCCAAGCTAGCCAGAGACAAGTCGCAGGAGAAAATCGAGACCTCGAGTAATCACTCTCAAGTGAGTCGTTTGTCTGTAAAATAAATCCAAGTGTGACCAGTGATTGAGATTCTTTCTTGTCACTTTTGACAAGAAAGAAGGAACTTGGCAGCAGGGTGTTCTGGAGGATAGGACGTGTGTTTATGAGCCTCCTAAATTTGTCAGGATGTGGTGATGTATTCTTGATGGGGAATGGTTGATGAGATTAGGGTAATGCGTATCCCTGGCCACTAAGAGACGATCTCTGGTCACCCTGTTTAAACGCCTGTGGCAAGGCAGGCATTCCCCTTCCATGTTGGGAGGTGGAGTCTGCATGAACGATGCTTGTTGACAAGTGCAGGTACCTTGGTCCTGTGAGGGAGAAAATTTGATCATTGCCAAAGAGCCTTCATATCTATTTTAACGAAACTCAGGTGGGAGATAGAATTCCAGCAGGTCTGGTTTAGCCGAAGGATATGTGGCTTTGTCAGGAATTGAGTAGTCTGTCTACTTAATAGTGTGACGATGGACTAAAAGAGACCTGTTTTAACTAGAAATAAAGATGCCTGCATTCCTGATGTATGTAGTGGTGGGTGGACGGGTTGACCTAGCAACAAGGTTACATGCAGAGAGACAGGGAAAGGGAGAATCAGGAGCGAAGATTTTGGGCTAGGAATACGCATGTCATGGCAGCAGGACAGCGGGGCTGAGGGGTGCTGTGGGAGGGCGGGGTGCGCTTGGAGATACTGGGAAAGACCTGGACTTCTTCACCAGCAGACCGTTTACTCGTTTTTATTTCTTTATCATCAGGTAGTTGGCAGGTATTGCAGGTGCTTTGTGACTGTTGATCTGAATTGACATGAGGATTTCATGTGGGTGATAAGTCAGAGTGAGACGGAGAAGCTCAGTGGAAGGCTGTGGGGTGGAGAATGGCCGGGCCATGGCAGCCACAGGGGTAGGAATGGCTGTCGGGGACAGCTCGCAGGAAGAGAGGCAGGAGGCCTGGGCACCTTGAGCAATCAAGATCGACACTCTGGGCCTGTCAGCCTCACAGAGGCAATGGCCAAAGCCGCGGCTGCACCAGAAGCAGTGCGGAGAGGGACCCGCTATGGGAAGGGAGCCAGCCAAGAAGGCAGAGAAGTCCCACTGTCACTGCACCCCAGGAAGGAGACCGCTCAGCATGTCAGTGCTGCAGAGAGAATGCCAAGGAGTGGGGGGCCACCGTGGCTGACTCTTAGGACAGGAGATTTGCTGGCTTGGGTTTTTTCTTGAAGGCAGAACCTGTATCTGTCTTGAGTTACGGTCCCAGCTCCTTGTCCTGAACTCATATAAAAGATGCCCCGTATGGGTTTGTGGAGATGAAGGTGTATTGGACGTTATGTGAATAGGCAGTTTCCTGAGTCTTTCTAAATAATTTTTAATATAATCTGAGTAATTATAATGTTAATTTAATATACTTGATACTGAGAAATGTCTGAGAATGTATAAAATTTGGCACCTGAAATGGTCCGTGGTCTAAAGAAAGTTTGTAATGTACACTCTTTTTCTGAATAGTATATATTATAGCAGTATCTTTAAACTTTAATATTGAAATTTCCTTATGTAGAATTTTTTGTTTTAATGTTTGTTTTTCCCCCCAAAAAATATTTTAAACCTTAAGAAAATCAAATATACTCATAAGATGCTATTTTAAATATGTGTATTAATTATATATAACTTTTTTATCTTTAAGCTTTAATTTTTATTACCTTCCTGATATTTCCCCGATACACAGACTGTTGCTCATTTTTGTTTTTGTTCTTATTAGAAATTATACAAGTGTTTGGTTTCCTAGAGCCCTTGGGGGATGAACTCTTTGACCAACTTTTCCAAATATTTGAAGATGTTAAACAACCTAATTACCAAAACATTTAATGTAGGGTTTCTTTTTACTCTAAAAGCAATATGTATTTATTGCAGATTTTAAAAATATGACATATTATGAGCAAGAGAATAGGAATTGCCTGCTTTCTCATCACTTGAAGATATTTGTTAATATTTTGATGTGTATCTTCTTAATATAGTTTCCCAGTACATTTTTTATGGTTATTATTAACCTTTTCTTTTACATTTTATATGTCATGATCATGCCCTCATGTTTTCAGATATCCCTTTTCAAAACTACTTTATCGGCTAGACAGTATTCCAATGTCTGTACCACAAATGATCCCATTAGCCTCCTATAATTTGGGACGTTTAGGTAGTTTCTGATTCTTCATTAGTATAATCACTGTGATGAACGTTCTCACGTATCTTTGTGCATTTTCTGGTTTGTGCAGGATAATTCTCGAAGTGGAAGGATTGGGTTTAAAGTAGGGCCATTTCAGAAGCTTTTGATGAATACCGCACACTTATAGCCAACAGAAGAATACAATTCTAAGTCCCACCAGCAGTGAATGAGCGCAGTTTTTCATCCCACACCCTCACCAACAAAGTTCTGTCGATTTGACAGAAGAAAAATGTATTTTATTGGCTTTTTCATTTTGTATTTCTTTACTAGTGAGATTAAATATTTTTCATGTTAATTAATCTTGTGCATTATTTTCTTCAATAAATGTCAATCATGTATTTTTTCTTTTTTCTAAAAATTAAAGTATCAGGTTTTTGTTGTTGATTTCCAGGGACTTCATTTTTTAAATGGCATATTTGAATGTGTACAAAGCTAAGGCTGTAGGCATAGGCAGATTTGTACAGTGAACGTTCGCCCAGGGACCCATAGGTCAGCTTTAACAATGAGGAATTTAGGACCCCTTATTTCATCTGTGTCCCCTTCTCCCCACTATGTTTTAAAACAAATCCCAGACATCCTGTCATTTCATCAGTATTTCAGTGTCAGCCCTAAAAGATGAGGACTGTAAGAGCATTTAGACACAGAAACAGTATTAACATTTTGTTTTTAGTAGCTGCAAATATTTAGCAGTAGATCACTTTCCCCAAGTTTTTGTTTATATTTTAGTTTTGTTTATGGCTTTTTTTTTTTTTTTTGCAATGCAGAAATATAAAGTTAGTCGTATTTATACCTCCTTCCCTTCAGGGTTCCTTCCTTTGTTTTTATAGCTATTGGAAGCTAAATAATCTCCCTGAGATCTTATCCAAGACCAGATGAGACCTCAGTGCCATGTGGAGTGAATTATTACAGAATCCATTTCACAATATCTACAATGCTAAATATTAATGGAGACAGCAGACGTCCAGATCTGATTCCTGTTTTTTTAATGAGCGTGTTGATCTGACTCTCTGTAGGCCCCAAGATTTTTAAGTTGTTTCAGGTCCTAATACTTTTTCTCTTGTCTCATTCCTCATCATGAATCTTTCCTCCTCTTTTAATTATGGCTTCTGTCTGTGTTATTTAAGGAGACCAGGCATCCAGGCTTGTTAGGTTTACATGTGAAGTGTGCGTAAAACGTCACAGCCCCAGGCGCTGTCCTGTCCGAGAAGTACACAGGCTCTCCGCACGCCTGACCCGCCGCCACTGGAAGGCTGTGCAGTGACGCGGGAGCCGATGCACTTTGGCCAGGAGTGTGTGTGTGAAACCCCGTCTCCCCCCCAGGCGTCCAGTGTCAATGGCACGGACGATGAAAAGGCCTCTCACGCGAGTCCCGCCGACGCACACCTGAAGTCTGAGAACAGCAAGCTGAAGATCGCGCTGACTCAGAGGTAAGGGGGCTCTGCGCCGGCGTGGAGCGCAGGGGGCTTCACCATACCCTGAGCCTTCCTCCTGGGCTCCATCTCCCTCCTCTGAGAGTTCTGTTCGCACCTAAGGCCACTCTTCAGTAGTCCCGCGAGGTGACAGGTTTGCACTAGAGCGAGAGGCGGGCCAGCCCACCAGTGGGAGAGGGCGTTACCCCATCGGGGCAGGGAGGGAGGGGCAGGGTCCCCTCCCCCAGGTGGGTGAGGGCGCAGCGGGACGGATGGCACCGGCCGCCACGGTCACCGGCTGGCCCCCGCCACGCAGTGCCGCCAACGTGAAGAAGTGGGAGATCGAGCTGCAGACCCTGCGCGAGAGCAACGCCCGGCTGACCACGGCGCTGCAGGAGTCGGCGGCCAGCGTGGAGCAGTGGAAGCGCCAGTTCTCCATCTGCCGGGAGGAGAACGACCGGCTGCGGAGCAAGGTGGGCGCCTGCTACGGCCACGGCCAGGGCCGCGGGAGGGGCGGGGCTGGGTGGGCATGGGCGGGGCGGCCCGGGCTGCTCCTCCCCTCCCTCCGCTCCCGTCCCACCTTTGAACCTCCCTCCATCCCTATAACTGATTCATTACTTTTATTGAGCCAATTGTATGATTCTTGCTGCGGGTGACCCTTTTCTTGCGGGTGGTCCTCCCTGGGCGAGTTGCGTGGTCTGGTGATCTAAGGTGGAGAAAGGGGGATCCGGGGGGTGAGTGAAGAAATGGTGAGGGGCGTTCACCCAGTAACCCTGCTTCCTGGAAATCACTGTTTCTGAAAATGTGAATGTGGACGGTAGAAAGTGGGAGATGGGGCGCGTGCTGGCCACCGTCCTGTGCCCTCTGCTCTCCTGTGGTGACATCCAAGCATTTTTCTGTGTTTTGGAATTCACCCTGGCCTTCCCTCTGATTAGCCAGGCACACTTTGTAGTTGGACTGAACTGATGAGGCAGTTTGGGGGTGGCCAGAGAACCCCATCAGCACGTTTAGCCCGTAGGTTGTGCACAGAGTCTGCTTGGTAAGTGCAGGGTTTCAGAGGGACCCGTCACATGGAGATTGGTATTCACTGCCCCTTACCTGCCCACCCGACCTGAGTGGAGCCACCAGAGACCGCCAGTGTGTTCCACTGACTTGCTCGGTACAGATGGCACATAAAACTGTGTCGCTTTTTCATTTCATTGTTCAAAGTGCTGTCAGCGAGGGGCTCTGGGCCAAGTGCTGATTCTGCACGTTCCCTCCATTCCCTCAGAGACCCAGCTTATCTGCTTATCTGCCTGCCGGAGGGATGATTCCCCTTCCTTTCTTTTCCCCTTTGCACCTGTAATAATGGAGGGGCAGAGCAGGAAGTGGGGGACATGTTCCCAGGAGGAGTGTCAGCTTCCCTGCTGGGGGGCATGGGAGCTTGCTCTCCAGCAGCCCCTTGCTGGGGGTTCACAGCCCCCAGGCCACCTCTGGGAAGTGTCCTCACCATGACCACCCCCTTCGCCTGCTGCTGCATGCTTGAGGGGACCCCGTCAAGTGGCACTTCTGTGTTACACATTGGTTCCACTCCTACCGTCCATTCTGCACACACTCAGCATCACACAGCAGTGCCAGGGGCCTCAGGCCTTTGCCTCCCTTCTGAGGGGTCAGGCTGGGGAGGGAGAGAAAGATACACTCTGGGGACTTGCTGACTCAGCTGGCACCTCTGCCCCTCTTGAGGAAAAGGCCTGCAGGCCAGGCTCCTTCACTGAGCATCAACAGAGAAAGGTCATCTTGACTTAAAACCTTTGAAATGTCATTGTGTCTCATTTGGTGGTCACTGTCCCACAGTGCGCAGTTGTACCCTGTTGGCTTAAACCTTTGAGATGAAACAGAATAATTCAGGACATGATTAAAATGATATGAATCTTATTCTTGAGAAAAGCAGATAGATTCATGAGACATCCGGCTCCTACTTGTGATGGATCCTCAAAACAAACCTAAATTTTCTGTTTTGTGCCCATGAGAGAAACCAGAAGCCCAGAGCATCCTAAGGCCGGGTTTTGTGACATGTGTGGCTCTGCTGGTGGTAAGGCATTTCATGCAAGCAGCCCCTTGGGGAGCCACGGGGAGTCTGACCATAGCCACAAGGAAGAGTTTATATGTTAGTTTATAGCTCTTTTTAAAAGAAAGCATAAACGGCTGTGGTGGTCTTTTGTTGTGTAACAAAAGAAAACTAGCGTCCCTGCTTTAACGTGTACTGTTGACCCCAGATTGATGAGCTGGAAGAACAATGCAGTGAGATCAACAGAGAGAAGGAGAAAAACACCCAGCTGAAGAGAAGAATCGAGGAGCTGGAATCGGAACTACGAGAAAAGGAGACGGTGAGTAACAGAGCCGACGGTGCCCTTGGCGTCCCCTGGGCTTTGCGGGGTGATCTCTACCCAGGGGCACGGCAGGTGGCTGTGGACATGTGACCGGCTCAGGCAGCTGCCTGGACGTCAGTCACCACAGAGACAGAGTCAAGAGTCGCACGAAGGCGCAGCACCCCAGTGCACAGGCCAAACCCTCACGCTCTGCAGCCTCTTCACTGGTCGGTCACTCAGACCCCAGAGGGAGTTGAACGTTGTGCCAAACACTCGAAAACTTTTATTAGACGGTCTAGCATCAGAAGTTGAGTTTTGCTGTCAGATTAATGCAGCAAGAGCCACCAGTCACATTGCCATTTATTTTCCAGGGAGCAGCACAGCGAAGTACACTGATGCCACAGACGATGGGCAAGGTTCAGACCCCTCTCAGCCCCTGGTTCCTCATGTGCACAGCAGGAACCAGAGCAACACCTACCTGTCTTTAGGGTGGTGTTCGGACTTCACGCAGTAATGCATGGAACACACTCAGCCCTTAGACAGTCTGATGTGTGTTCAGTGCCAGTGTCATCACCTTTATTATTTATGCACACAGTACAGGGTCCAAAAGCTGCTTCCGTTCCTGCATGTGCCAGTTGGGGGATTTTCAAGAATACATCGTGGTGTCTGACTTGCTTTCACATTCTTTTTCAAATTTCTGTCTCATGTAGGAGTTGAAAGATCTCCGAAAACAAAGTGAAATCATACCTCAGCTCATGTCAGAGTGTGAATACGTCTCTGAGAAGTTGGAGGTAAGCGGGAGCACACACGTCCGCCTCAGACGAGGCTTCGCCGGGTGGCTCCTCTCTCCCAGCCTCTCCCTCTCACACCCGGCATGGCAGACAGGAGCGCTTTTCTGAAGTCAGCAGTGACTGCATGCCAGACGCCGTCGCTGTCCCCAGTGCAGGCTCAGCAGCATTTGTCTTTTGGTTTTTCCACTTACGTGAAGGTGTCTTGTGCAACATAACCATAGCGCAGGTGGCTGCCTCCCATGCGCAGGACCCCAGGGGCAGTGAGGGGCGGGAGTGGGGGCAGATGGGAGGGCGCAGAGCTAAGACTTAGGTGCTAGTCAGCCTTGCCACTCTGCAGCCAGTGACCTTGCACATGGCCTTGGGCAGCTCATCCCCCTCCCTTGCTGGCTCAGATTTCTGATCCACAAAGGGAGGGTTTTAACCTTCTCCGCCATCTCTCCTCACCTCAGGAGCTCTTTCTCAGGTAGCGACCCAGTGTTAGTAACGAGTCCCTGTGTGCGTGTCCAGAAAAGCCTCGTTTCATAGCCATAGAGTGGAAGCTCTCATTTGATATGAAGCGTGCAAGGCGTAAGCCTCATTTTAGGACTCACAGCCATCCTGCCTTTGGGGGCTTGAACGTCTCCATGGTAACACCATGGTTGTCGGATGGTGCACAGACCAGCTGTCCCCGAGTCTGGCATGGCCACTCGTGCCTCTGTGAGGGCGGGAGGCTGACCTGGGCCAAGGAGGCCTCCGCCTGTGAGTGGGGAAAACGCCGGGGGACCCACGTCGTCCCCGTTTGTCCTGTGTGTCTCTCTCTCAGAGTGGCACTGAACGGGGCCTCTGCTGACCGTTCTGGGATCGGGGATGAACATGCCTTGAGCCGGGCTTGCAGAGCTGGGCTCTCGTGAAAGGGTCCGTTAGCATCAGGCGCCCCGGGCGGGACTCCGACTTCTGCATTCTGTGTAGGGACGTCGGTTTTCAGGCCATGCACTGAGTTGGTCATGCACTCTGCCTGTTGGCACCTCTGCCAGGGAGCAGGCAGGGAAGGAGGACGTGCCTTCAGTTCTGCCAGCAGTGGTTGTGTGCCGAGGGACTAGCACTTCTGCGGGTGCAGCCCCGCGGGAGAACGGACCGATCGGCTGTGGCAGGTGTCAGGGGACGGCTCCCGTCACTCTGTTCGCCAGACGCTTCCCCGTCTTGTTTCAGGCAGCAGAGAGAGACAATCAGAACCTGGAGGACAAAGTGCGTTCTCTGAAGACGGACATCGAGGAGAGTAAGTACCGACAGCGCCACCTGAAGGTGGAGTTGAAGAACTTCTTGGAGGTCCTGGACGGGAAGATCGAGGACCTGCACGACTTCCGCCGCGGCCTGTCCAAGCTGGGCGCCGACAACTAGGGCCCACGCGAGTCCCAGGTGTGTGCGCGGGACGGCCAGGACGTGCGCGCCGCTTCTGTACCTGCAGGCGCGGCTGGTGGTGCGTCCAGCCAGCTGTGCCGTCCACTCTCCTCTCCAGAATAGAAACCTCTCGCCTCTCTGGCCTTTTGGGGGTGTGGACAGCTGGAAGGTTCTGACTCAGGAATCCAGAACTAGGTCTACCCTCAGCGTTTACGCAGTCAGGGCAGGGATGTTCATGTCTTTCTTAAGGGCTGTTGCAACCATACGAGCTGAAATAGATTTTCTAACCCAAATACGAATGTCCTCCCCACCTCCTTCTGTTGAGTAGCGTTCCGAGTGTTTGAATGTGTAGCAGGCACCCGTGCGTGGGGCGTGGGGGTAGCAGCTTCCCTCTCAGTAAGATCAGGATGCTTCAAAGCAGCCCCTCAGCAGAGCTTCGTCCAGACAGAGGAGACAGGATTCTGGTGGGCGCACCTACCCGCGTGGGGATCGCCCGCGTCCACATCGCCCCCTCCCCACCCCCCAGTTTGTAGGGTTGCGGCAGAGCTCCTTTCCTTGGCTTTAACTTCTGAGCAGATAGCTGTGCTGTGGGAACAGCACGCAGTGAGGCCGCCTAGCACAGTGCCTGGCACAAAGTAGGTGCTTAATAAATATTTGTTCAATTAAACATACAAACAGAACTTAGTGTTTTAATCGAACCCCAGCAGAGTCCCTGTTGAACAGTCCAGGGTCTTGGCGCCCTGGGTCATGAGGAGGCATGAACGTACTTGTTGGGTCGGGCGGCCCTAAGGCGGGGGGGGAGGGGGTGGCAGTAGAAGCAGCAGAGCTGCTTGCCCCACCCCACTGACCCCTGGGGTCTCTGACACTGAGACCACCCTTCTCCAGACCTGGGGCCTGTGGCCTGGACCACTGGCTGTCCCTATCTAGGGGCTGTCCAGGGCTGGGACCTGGGGCGGGGGGATCCCATGTTGTGTTTAGACAATTGAAAAAGAAATCACAGCAGCCCTTGAGGGCCAGAGAGTCGGCTCAAGTGGCAGGGCCCTGGCCTGAGGGACAGAGGAGCTCCGCCCAGGTCTGCCACTCCCTCTCAGCTCCACCAACCTCCCCTCCCTTGCAGAGTTTTTCAGTGGGCACCGGTGCCATTGGCGTCCTTGCCTGGGAGGGCCTCCCGGGCAGGCGGGGGAAAGCTGGTGATCCCGAGAACTTTAGGGGAGACCCTGCAGACTGAGAGTTTGGTGTGTGCCTTGTAGGTCGGAGGTGAGGAGCTAGGAGCGCTGAGGGCTTAGCTGAAGGGGATGGGGAGCTGGGTCCAGCAGGGCGAACACAGCGTCACAGAGCACTGGACTCTGGTCCTCTGCTTTGCTCTAAAGAGCTTGATGTTTCTTCACTTACTTTCTTTTAAGAAAAACGGCCCCAGAACAACACGGACAGTCAGTGCAGAGACTGGCCCTATCTGACGGCCGCTGGCTCGGTGAGCCAGCGTAGCGTCCTCGTTTGGTGGGACATCACACTCCTGTCGCAGCGCTGAAGTCCGTTAGTTGTCGTTATCTTGAGCCAGGTGCAGGCAGGACATAAACCTTCGACTCACGAATGTCCGGCCACGCTGTGCTGCTGCAAGATTTAGGGCGAGGACTGCGTTTTCGCTTCCAGGTGCTGTCTCCTGATGTTGACATCTCCGAGACTGGCTACCTGATTCTGGATTAGCTTTCTTTCTGTGCCCATGAAACTCGGGAGAGGCCAAGTAAAACTTGAATCCCTTTATCCATATTGATCCTTAAAAATAACTTTCGTTCCAGTAAAGACCCAACAGGATCCATTGCAAAGTTGAGAGTGGCCAGCGGAGGTGAACTCTTCCTGGTGTCCAGGGAATGTAAAACCGCCCGAGGGACACATTGGAACAGTGTGGTCAGGCCTTGAAGGGCATCCCACGAAATGCCTTTCAATGCCATATTGTCACATTAGACCTCAAGTGGTGAGAGGACTGAGCGGAAATCATCACCCCTGTTTCGTGGACAGGAGGCAGACAGAAAGTGACAAGCCCAGCGTCACCAGCTAGTGACAGTGGCGTTGACTCCACATCCAGGTCTCCTGGAGCTTGGTCCAGGGTCTTTCTGTAAGCCCTGCTGCCGTTCTCCTTTTGGTTACCTTTGGGTGCCAAGAAAAAAAATCTGACAAGAGCACACTGCAGTTATGCCATTTTAACATATGTCCATAGCAAAGTACAATTTACAAATGAATGAATGAGGAGAATTTCATGTACATTCGTTAGAAATAGTTCCATTCTAGAAGGATTCTGGTTTTGCAGAGGTCTTTCCGAGAGCGTGTTGGTTAAGATGAAGTCCGTGCTCTGAGAGGCCAGATCTGAGTCCTTTGTCGATGGCTTCAGTGGGGGCAGTGGTCCGCTCCAGACGCGCAGGAGGCCCCGAGGCCCCAGAGCAGTACGCAGCGTTCTGGCTGGGGGTCGCCTGTCCAGTGCCCCCTGCTTCCCAGGCGGGAGCCAGCTCTGTGCAGGGAACAGGTCAAATGGGACCTACCCAACCCGGGGCTGTCCACAGCGGGCAGCCGGTCTCCAGCCTGCAGCCTCCTCGGGGACTTTTCGCTTCGGTCAGCCCGCGAGCACAGGCTTCAGGATGGCGGTTTGCTGACGCAGGACTGGTATGTACCAAATGTGACGTGGGACAGCAAGTAAAGTGGGGGGGTGCAGTTAATGTGCGCCCAGAGCATTGCGATCAGCCCAAGTTAAAAGGAGTTCTTTTCTATAAAAGAGTCTGCTCTTCTCTGTGGCCAGACACAGGGCATGCCGGCGACCTCACTGTGGGACTTCACATGTGGCCACTCTCAGAAGGTAGCCGCGATGTGACTTAGCTGAGGCCTTCGAAAGGCGCTGCCCTTTAAGAGGGAGCCAGCCACTGCTCTTTGCTCATCACCGAAAGTGGGTGGTTTGTGCCATCTGTCCTTCTAAAGGCAGTGATTCTTCTGTTCACTTGAAACGTTGCTGGATTTTGAAGCACTGATGGTTTACACTAGAAGCTTTCAAATCAATGCCCGGATATATTTTTAAATGGTATGCATGGTTTAAAAGGATCCTAATTTCTGAGTGCATAGTTTTCTCCAAAGAAATATTATAGCTTTCTGGGGATGGTGGGGGTGACGGCGTGGAGAGGAAGTCCTGTATAGAAATGTGTGTTATTTATGTGTCCTTTCTGTACACCTGCCTCAACAAGATGGGTTTTCTGGTTCCTCTTTAAACACCAGCCAGGCAAGAAAGAAAGTGACTTTGGCGAGTGTGTGTGTGTGTGTGTGTGCGCGCGCGCGGTGTGTTGGGGGAGGAAACAGCATGGGCAAGTGGAAGAAACAATATTTTCAGTTAAGAATACGTATAGCTAAGAGGAACCTTAAATAACCCTGGTGTTGATATTAAATGGGATCCATTTGTGAGGAGACTTTGCGGGTCTTTTGTTTCAAGTAGAGTTGTACAGTGCCCTACTCTCTTTGACACTGCAGAGCCTTGTGAAACGTGGTCCCCCCGGTCCCACAGACCCCGGTGCACTTGGCGGAAGCCCAGAGAGACCACGGTGGAGTCCAGACTGTGGGACGTTTTGGCAGACGGTCGACAGGTCCGATAATACGCAGGGAACGTGTCACTGTTTTTACCCGGTCATGCTACTTTTAATATGAAGTCATGACTACATAAACTGTAGCAATGCCTTAGGATGTGACAGGCAATTAGGCATTTCTTCCATCAAATGTTAGAATTCAGTGAGTAGTTTGAGGTAGACAAGCGGAATTTTCCAAGAGGACTTAGTTTTTTTTCCCATTTTTAAATGCCTTTTTGGTACACAAGTAATATATTCTTTAAAAGAAAAAAGAAACTACAGATGAAGGGAAAAAATCACCTGTTATTACACCATCTGGTTATAACCACTGTTAACATTTTGCTATATATCTTTCAGACTTTTTTCTATGCCTCTGTATTTGTTTTATTTTTCACCAAAGGCAATCATACATGCTGTTTTCTAACTTCTTTTTTAGCACTGTATCGTGAATATATTTCTATATCAGTAACTGTATAATTGCATCATTTTTAACAACTGTGTAGGTTGTACTTTGAACACTTAGGTTGTTTCCAGTTTTTTTCCTGCTATCGTCAAGGATATGATGAAATCCTTTTCTCCAACATCTTTGTGACCTTTCCAGAACATTTACTTAGTGTGATTTTCCAAACTGGACGTTCTGCCTCAGCAGCGCGGCGGGCAGTGTGAGTGCTGGTCCATGCCTCCTCCTCTCCTTCCTGGGCACACAGGAGCCTCCACTTCCTAGCCCCTTAGAGTCACTCAGGGGCCCATGACTGATCCTGGCCAATCAGATGAGAGCAGATGATATGTGAAACTGGCAGGCCGAGACAGTGAAATGCCCACGTGCAATTCTCCACTCTGTTCCCTGGCCTCAGCAAATAGCGGTGTCCTGGGGCTGGAGCCTGTCAGCCTGAGCCTCTGTCCCTAAGTGACTCGGTGGAGCAGCTCTCCTTCACGACACCCCCACCCGCCCACCTGCATGGAAATGTGGTGTGAATACAGGGTGACCTTAACGCTGACACCACTGGCATGTTAGGGTTAATTTGTTCCTGCAGCATAACCTACCCTATTCTTACCAACAACAACCACCACAAAAAAAAAGGGCACATTTTTAGGACTTTTAATATATATGGTTTCAAATTGCCTTCCGGAAATACGATACCAAATTATACCTCCACCAGCAGTATGTGAGACTGTCCTGCTCCCTCTTTAACCCTGGTGTTGCCGTGGGGCTGGGGCTAGTTTTCATGTACTTGTTTTTTTTTTTTTTTTAATAAAAATGAGACTCTCACTCACAAAAACATTTATGGGAAGACACTCTTTTGTAGTTCACCTATTCATCTCCTCTGGCCAGCCTTCTCAGAAGGTGTTAAACTGCATCACCGATTTCTAAGAGTTTTTTTATTCCTATAAATATTGCAAAAAAAAAAAAGTTATATGTACAGCCTTTTAAAAATGCTCAGACATTGAAAAACACTTTTTAGTCCAATCTATCTTCTCCTTTACGTTTGCTGCCTTTTCTGTCATGGCTGATGCAGATCTTACCGATTCTGATTCCAAGATTGTATGTTCACCAGTAGTTTATTCTTGCACAATTAAATGTGTGATCCCTCTGGAGTTTATTTTCGAAATTTCCTCAACATCATTTATTGGGAAATCTACCCTTTCTTGAGTGATATGAAAGTCCATATTTACTATACGCCCAAATCCTTATGTATTCTTACTTCCTGCTTCCGAGCTCTCCATTGTGGTCTCTTGTGTGTGTGCATTCTGGCACTGGTGCCACACTGGGTGATCATTTAATTAATTAATTAATTAAACTTTTTCAGAAATTTTCTAGTACTTTTTTATATATTAATATTTCCAAAAGAAATTTGGGGTCATTTTTGTAATGTTTGCTAGAATTGGAAATTGGATCCTGCAAAGTTTATAGTTACTACAGAGAGAATTAACATCTTGATAATATTACCCTTTCATTTCAGTAAATTTATATTCTGTTCCTCATTATATTTTTCTTAGTATAGGTAATTTTTGTAGTGGTTACTATCGTAAATGAGTTCTCCAACTGCTTATTGTTAGTATAAAGGTATACCACTATGTTTTTTTAATGAAAAGTAAATACATTGATTTTTCTGATTAAAAATATTAAAATTGTGTAAAGGTAAACATTATAAAAAAACATAATGTAGGGATTGAAAGTTTCTCATAATTAAAATCCCTTTGCCCCAAGATAGTCAACAATTGATGCATAGTCCTCAAATTTTTTTCCCAAAATATGTTCTATCATTCTGACCGTATGATATAGCCCTTCTGTGACTTCCATGTTTCACTTGGCAGTAGATCTTGGGCATCTTCCTGTGTCAGTACATGTCCATTTACCTCATTCTTAACCCTGTGTAGAGAGTAGTGAATGATTGTATAGGGGTTTATGTAACTTGGGGATTGGTTATTATATGTTTATTTTGTAACTCGGTGATTGGTTATTATATGTCTATTTTGTAACTAACCAGTTACTGAATTCTCTTTCCTACTGTGATTGTTGTTAATTCTTTTGCCTTTTTCAGATACATAATAGTTCTGGGTAGTGATGATAATTTTAACCTCCATACTTTTAACAATCATTTTGTTTCCTTATCACACTGACCAGCACTTTTAGAACAATGTATATAATTGTGCTGGTATTGCACATTCTACTTTAAATACATGTAGTTTTTATTTAGTGAGAATACCTCTAGTGTTTCTCCAAAAGACTAAATTTGAGTCTTAATGTAGATATTCTTAATATTTGAATTTATATATTAAAGTTACACCCTTCTCTTTCAAGTTTGCTTAAAGTTTTATCAGTAATGATGACAGGATTTTATTTAATGCCCTTTTTTCACATCTGTCAAAATGATCAAGTGTGTTTTCTTTTTCATGACTTAAGGAGAATCATTTTAATAGATTTGCTAATGTTAAAATCTCTCTGCATTTCTAGAAAATCCTGATATACTCATGGTATCTTATCCTCTTAATGTACTTCTGCACTCAGTGTTAACAGTGGTTATTTATGATGAGTTTGTTATGGCAGATTTTTGTGTTCTCATCTGTAGTTTCTGATTTTTCTACAAGGTTTGTATATTACTTGTATTATAAAAATAAGAGCTTTAAAATAAGAAAAATATTCTGCACTCGGTTTGCTCATATTATTTTGGAATTTTTCATGTTAAGATAAACAATTATGTCATTTTTTTCTACTGTCTCTGTAAGGTATGGTGTCAGCTTTGTGTTAACCTCTTAAAAAAAAAAAGAACTTGGGAAGCTCTCTTTTTTCTATGCCTTGGAACAGTTTAAATAATATTTAAAATTTTTTTGCTCCTTGAAGTTTTTGTAACATGTGTAAAATTGTCCAAGTCTAGTGCCTTTTTAGAGAATAATCTCTGACAATTTTTTCATTGTTTTTCATGCTCATTAGTCTCTTCAAACTTTATTTCTATTCTACAAGTTTCTGACAATTTACATTTCCTAAATAATGATTCTGTTAAGGTTTTCAGATTCGCCAGCATGAAGTTGTTATATTTTTTATTCACATTTCTTACATTGTGTGTCCTGCTTTCCCTTTTCATTCTGACGAATTTTTCCAGAATTATTCTATTTTGTCGATCTTTTCAAAGAACCAACTCTAAGACATATCTTAATTTACTGTTTTGATTTTTTATTTGTTTTTATTCTTATTAATTTCTTCCTTTCTTTTAATATTTTTTACCTTCTCAAGTTGAATACCATTTTAACTTTTTCTTGTTTAATAATAGCTGTAGTTACTAGTAACTTTAAAGCTATGACTTGTCTCCTAAATTTATTCACATCCGTTAAATTTCTAGGTATAGTGTTCTAAGTTATAATTTCAAATTATACTTTATTTTTTACTGAAGAGCTATTTGAAATTATACTTTTTCATTTCTAGATAGTTCAATATTTGTCATTGTTTTAAATATTTGCTATAAATTCCTAGTTTTACTGCTCTGCTGTCAAAGAGGGTATGGCCTGTACAATTTCTGCATTTTGGAGTTTATTGATGTTTTCTTAGGATCTAATAAATTGTTCATTTTAATAAATATTCCCAAGAAACTGCAAAAGAAGATATATTCTCTGAAGGGAACAAAATTAAATCTGTATGTATTAATTTGATCTTATTAATTCTAATATTATGGACCTCTAATTTCTACTTGAGTCATTAAAAGACTAAGGAAAGTATGTTAGTTTCCCACTATTTTTGTCGTTCTGTCTATTTCTCTTGTGTTTCTAACAGTTTCTTCTTTACGTGTTTCAGTATGATGTCATTTGTCAAATTACCTCTTTATATTTAAGGGAAAAAGTTTTTCCTTTAAAGACTCGTATACCTTTGTGAATTCTACCTGATTTTGTTGTAACCGAGTTATGGCAAAATATGTCAAAATACATAGTTTGGTAAAACGGTAAATGTGTTTCTCTTTTTAAGTCAACGAAAATTTTTCAGAAACTTTTGTGTCTTAAGGAAATAAGTTTGGAAGCTCAACCAGGGGTAGGTTGATGCTATTCTCCGTGGCCTCGAGCAAGGATGGCCGTATGGGCGGAGGCACATATGCCTTGGGGACAGGATGAGGGATTTTGAGTATGCCATTCCAGACTCCTGCTTTGGGGCAGCCTCATGTTCAGGTAAGTTTAGGGGACACCCACCCTCTAGCTGGTCACATTCCATCTCCATGGGGCCAAAGCTTTTGGCAACCCGAGGCATTTTTCTTCTGCAGGCTGGTCTTCTGGGCAGAGGGCAGCAGAAGAGTCTGTGGTTGTGTTCCTAGGTCTTGTGGGGGAAGGCTAATCTCGGAGACTCATTCTACTGAAAGATTTTTCCAGAGCTGTTTGAACAGATTATTTACATGGCGGAGTCTGTGCTCGGCAGAAAACCAGCTTTTCCCAAAAACGTGTAGGAGGTGTGAATCTCAACCCATAGCTCAGGAGTGAAATAAATACAGTCCATTTTTCCCCTTCATTCAAGTTCATTTCTATTTCGAGCCCCCATTCTGTAAGACTCATGCATTGATCTCAGTCAGTTCTGGGGACCCCTTTCCTCCAGATGTGAGTCTTTGAAGGTTCAGAGGAGCTCAATGTATTCCCAAGGAGTTAGCGGGAAGGGAGCTCGTGTCCACTGAGACGTCTCCTGTCCCTGTCCCGTCCCTGCTAGTCCTCTGCACTACCCCTGTGTCGTGTCCATGTGCTTGAGCTATAAGCACTTCCCAGATATCCTCCAGCCGCAGAATTCCCCGTGCGTCCTAGGCCCTTTCTGCAGCCGTCCTCCGTCTGACGGCCAACGTTTGGGGTGGAGGGTGATTTAACCTCAAGGGACTGCTGGTCGAGCCAGGTGCGTGTTTGCAGGGGGGAGCACACCCCTGGGTGGAAACGAGTGTGGCCACCAATGCCTGCTTGCTCTGCGGACAGTCACTGCTCCTGTGTGGGTGGGCTTTGGCCCCGACCACTGCGCGAGCCACCTCTTGGAGGTGTGTCCTGGCTGGGTCAGGAAGAGAGATGATGTTGCTGGCTTTGAATGTGGAGGAAGGCCACAAGCCAAGGGAAGCAGGCCGCCTCTGCACACTGGAAAAGGCGAGACGACAGCTTCCGCCCTAGAGCCTTCAGAAAGGAAGGCAGCCCTGCTGACACCCTGGTATTGGCCCAGTGAGACCCACGTTGGACCTTGGACCTGAGGAACAGTAAGAAAATTAATTTGTGTTGTTTTGAGCTTCCTAGTTTGTTACAGTAGCAACAGAAAAACTGTACACTCCCCACATGAGCTTACACACCTAAGATTTAAGAACCTCTGCTGTATAAATCCACAGAACCACACGGTTCCACGTGATGGGAGGTTTCACATTCATCAAACGCCTCCTGGTTCTAGCTCCTGCAGCTACCTGCTGCGCTCCCCAATTCACACTCTGGAGAGGGAACGAATGAGCAAATAAATAAATCGGTCTGGGGGCCCAGCTCGCTTTGCACTCCAGGACAGCCCATAGGATGCCGCCGGTTACGGATTGGTTATCCTGGGATCAGCTTTGCCCATAAGGCCTGTCTCAGGCTGTAAAACTGGCCACGCAGCTGCCCGCCCTGTAGCCGGGGCTGTGTGTGAGGAGGTGGCGGCCTGGGACTCAGGGAGACTTGGGAGAGTAGGAAGCTTCGGGGTGACTGGGGATGGTATGGATTCAATGGGACTCGGAGGCAGAGGGCTGGGGGCATCCCAGGCACTTATGCTTAAGAGAGCAGGGCCATTTGGGGCAGGCGGCAAGCGGCGTGGCGTTGCTGGGGTAAAACCTGGGTCAGGGGCAGGGGCTGCCCAGGCAGCCAGGTGTCAGGCTGGACCCACCTTGCCGAGGTGCCAGCTCTCACCCTGCAAGCTGTGGAGCTGGGAAGGACTTTGTTGGAGACAAAGATGGGTCGGCAGCACTGTGGAGGGGTTGCAGAGGTTTACAGCAAGACGATAGGACATAGCCGCCCCCCACTCCTTGGCTCGAGTCCCTGAGGCCAGAGTCTGGACTGCCTTCGAGGCTTGGCTAGAAAAAGCGGGGAAGGGGAGAAATGAGGAAGAAAAGGCTCCACAGAGGAAGTCTTGATGCACAGAGAGGTCACTGGGAGCGGAGTTTTAATTGGGAAAACTATTTTTTGAAAAGGATCTTTTTCTTGAAGCCTTCTCATCTTTGGCAGTCCTTGGCAACTTCTGAGAATTTCCCAAGCTGAATGAGATCACTGGTGTCTCAAAATACAGAGTTTACAATAATTGAGATAAAAACAATATATACCAGCAAAATAAGCATGAGGAAGTCCAGCGTAGTACTGATTTTTCCATTTAAAACATAGCTTGTTCTTTGCAGAACTGGCTTGGGGCCAAGCTCGGCCCGCGTCTGCGATGGGGCAGGTCGCCTGGGGCACGGCCGCCAACCTGGGAGGCCCGGGATGCACGGCAGGCGCGAGGGAGCCGAGGTCAGTGGGGACACTCTGGGCAAGTAGAGAAATGCGTGTTCTGCTTCGTGCTGGTCTTGTCCCCGTTGCTGATTTTAACACAGAGCATTATCCACCCTCTTAGTATTTGCTTAAGCAAACATTTAGCTGAGATCTTATTAAAAACTTGAAACCCCGCCCCCCACCAGAGAAGGCTATGCTTTTCATGAGTTAAGATTTCATTTCCTCATGAGTGACACTGATGCATTATCCACAGTTCTTTATTTTGAGTTTATAGAGTGCTTGATACATAAAATACATTCATTTGAACTATTTAAAACTATCCCTGAATATAAGCAATTTATTCTCATTATTGCTAAAATAATGTGCACATTCAAACCTTTAAAACTGAGGAAAGCGCCGCCGCGTGCACACAGGACACGGGCAGCGGTCTCACAGTGCTGTCTGCCGCATGCCGTCACAGCGCAGACGTCTTTCAGAATGAGGGAATGATTCCAGAACATCCACAGTGAAAAAGAAATACTGTTTTCTTAGTCCAGCAACACTTACTCCGGGGCCTTGCATCCCAACTACAGTGTGGTGTGTAGGAGTGACCACAACTCTGCTTCTCGGTTTTAAGAGCCACACGTTAAGTAAAAGCTGAGATGTCACACACACAGCCCTGCTGATCTTCCGGGTGTCACCTGGACAGTCTACCCTGTCCACAGGCTTTTCAGGAACAGGCCTTGGGCCCTGCGGCTTCATTCCAGCACGCTGTGCGGTGCCCTTGGCCCTGGAGAAGAGCTCAGTGGTCCCACTCGCTCAGGCCCTGCCCCTCGCCGTCCTCCGAGTCATCCTCCGAGTCGGCGGACACCCTCTTGATTCTCTGGAGTGCGGCCTGGATGCTCCTCTCCAGGTTGCTGGCGGGTTTACTTCGGGGGCTCAGGCCAGGGTCAGGGTGAACTTTTCTCAGTTTGACGCCCCGCCGTATGGCGGCCAGAATGTGCTCGTTGACTGAGGCGTGGGGAGGGGACCAGGCCGGCGCGTCCATTTTCCGGAGAGGGGTTCTGTCACGCCTTAAGGAGGCCAGCACTTCATCCATAGATCCTGAAATTGAGAAAACAGAGCAAGTACTATCAAAAAGTCATATTCTTTCTCCTGGAGATGCCAGGACGTTTTAGTACTGGTTAGAAGTGTTAAGTCACACGTCAGTTAACACCACCATTTATACAAGTCACTGTCGTTTCTGTAAACACACGTTTTGATTATCTGCTAGAAAGGTCAACCACAAGCTCCTTGCGTGCATACAGGACAGTTTAACCCCTAACGTTGTATCTTGACCATTCAAGTCCACAGCAACTCACAGGCACAGCTGTGCACACCTGTTGTCAGAATGTGTCTTTCAGGACACGGCTGTCGTGTTATTTCTGGGTGATCCGGAAGAGAGTTATGGATGCCTGGGGTGAAACGGTCTGACCCGTGTGCGCGACTTAGATATGCCTCTGAAATATGTCCCCTCATTTCCTTCGCCACTTTTATACTCTTTTAAAACAATGTACCCTGCTGTATTTCCCTAAGTTCGGTCTGGGATGTTAGTCAGTGGTGACTGATGAATCAACATGACAATGAAGTGAGTAGGTTTCCACACATGAGAAGCCTCCAAGTAAAACTCATCAGTAGCTAAATGAACCTGGCGGGTCTCTGTGCCGTGTGCCTAATCCCACCTACGGCACCCTGAGGCACCTCGCCTGCTCTGTTCTTGCGGGTGTGAAATGCTGTCAAAACACAAATTAGATCCGCGTTTCAAGGCCTGGGTGAGGAGAAGCTATTTTTCACTCTGGCACCGTGAAACCCCTGAGCGGGATGATGGTGGCCACTGATTTAGAGACCTTCCAGGTGAGGGTTCAAGATGAATAGTCATTTCTGGTTCAGGATTGAAAGGCCAGGCGGTGCTAACGAAATACTGTTTCGCTTTAGACTCAAACATAAAATGCGTTATAACACCCTTCTAGGAGTAAGAAGACAGTTTCACAGTCAAGGGCACTTTCTGGTGCTAGTTCACACTTTCTGACTCTTTTCTCTGGAAGGAGGCAGAGCGCGGGAGGCGACGAGGGCTTCCCCACACTGTGCATTGGACCAGGCCGGAAGCGGGCACGAGGGTCCGCCCACACCCGCACCGGGCTGGGCCCCGGCACGCACTCCCTCCACTGCAGTGTCGCGACACGGAACTGGGCCAAATGGTAGACGTTTCCATTCGTACCAGGTCCTAGGTACAGTGACACTTCACCTCAACCAGAATACTCAATTATCCAGATTCGCAGTTTGGAACTGTTATATCTCTGTCATTCACAATACCTATCGTAGTACCTGTGCATGTTCTAGGTGGAGGCACTCGTGCATGGTCTTGGAAACATGTACACATCATTTGTCTAGGATTTATCAAGAACATGCGTGCGCGCACACACACATAAAATACACTCAAAGCATTAGGGTTTGAGTCTCAGCAGATTTAAGCCAGTGTCCTTATTAGTCAATATCTAAACCACAATTTGAATTATGAGTCAGATAAACAAAGAAATATTCAAGTGTATTGCAAAGGCAAAAAGTGGTCCACTATTTTTTTTTTTTTTCATTTACTACTTCATTTTAGAAAGATTTCTCACAG
Organism: Macroglossus sobrinus; assembly: GCA_004027375.1. Classification (NCBI taxonomy): domain Eukaryota; kingdom Metazoa; phylum Chordata; class Mammalia; order Chiroptera; family Pteropodidae; genus Macroglossus; species Macroglossus sobrinus. Next base: position 45,405 of record PVKZ01004116.1, read on the forward strand.
GAAGGTTTTCTGTCTACTGTCAGCCTGTAGGAACAGCCTTCCATGTTCTGACCCCAATTTTGCTACAGTAATCCTCAACCAATCTGCTTAAGATGCCACAAGTTAATTGAGTAAAGGACTCAGACGCAACAGTAAGCGTGATTCAAAGCAACTTGGACACGTACTGAAGTCTTAAGAAACCTGAAATAGGTTTATTCTTTAACGGCCTCCAGGATCTCACGTCTTGTGACCATTACATGTACAGAGATGGTTTCTTCAAGATGAGTTAGCATTTCTCCAACTCGGACTTAGGTAGGCTACCCTACCTTTGCAATAAAACAGTAATATTTAAGCCAGCAAATACTGGAATATTTTAAGATTGCAGAGAATTCTGAAAAAGATTTTGATTCGGAGAGGATGGCTTCTAAAGCTAGAATGCTCAAGCACTCACGCTCAAGCACGCATGGGGATGCAGGGACAGAATCCGGCGGATTACCTGGGCCTTTGAAACTGTCCAAGGAATCACTTGGTCCTTCAGCAGGCGACTCACACACTAGAGGAAGTGGCTCATCATCTTTTCCTGAAGTCCTGCCGTGGAAATTCCAATGATTTGCAGATTGAGAAGAAAAGGACCGAGCAGGCGGTGGCAGCGGCGGCGGTGGTGGAGGCGGTGGCGGTGGTGGCGGCGGCGGCGGTGGTGGCGGAGGCGGAGGTAGCAGCGGCGGTGGCGGTGGTGGTGGAGGCGGGGGTGGGGATTGTGGCTGCAGTGACAGTTCCTCACTGGATTTGGAGGGTGTTTGGTCATCAGCTGGAACAAAAATCAGGACAGGGGTATTTCCAGGACAGTCTTGAAGCTCGGCAGTTTTCACGTCACCGACTTCCGGTAAGGGAGCACTTTTGGTCTCCCCGGAGGACGGTGGGGTTACGGCCTTTGTCCCGGTGGGCGGCGGGGAGGTCTGCTGGGCAGGTCCACCTGGCCGGGCTGGAGCCTCAGGTTCCGGGCAAGAGGTCTTTACTACAGACCGACCTGGACATCTCTGAAAATGGAAAATTGCTGTGAGAAACGTGCCACGAATGCAAACCAAAATGCTGGAACTTTCTGTAAAGCAACGAGCACTGAAGGGTTTCTGTGCGTGGACTGTGCTAATACACAGAGTGGCTTCTCCTTACTTTGTATATACCCACCCTTGCTACTAAATCTGTATTAAAGGATAAACATTTATATCCTTCAAGGTAATAATTTCTCCAATAAATTAGATATGGAAGGAAACATGAAAATATAATATTTTTACTATGACAAGTCAAATTAAATATCAGCAATAGTTTTAAAAATTACAGTGAATTTATATAAAATATTAGGCAGCCATGAAAAAATTATGAATAGTATAAAGTTTGTGGAACATCCTAAAAAAACACAGATAATGCAGTACTAAATTTATAACCATGCAATAAACAGATCTAAGAAAAATAGGAGAGTGGGCATCAAAGCAACAGAACAGGAATTATGGATGTTTCTCTCTAACATGTTTATATTTTATAATTTTAAGAAATGTGAATTTTAAAAGTTCTAGTCTTTCAGGTATTCATTTGATAAAGAAAAATCTAGCCAACAAAGAGCTAATCTTGAGGGGTCTGGAGGGGAATCCCTAAAAAAGGCATTGATTAGCCAGTAAAACATATAAAATATTAATACTATGTAGCCATTAAAATGAACTATATACACATATATATATATCAACATGAATGTACCTCAAAAACAATTTAAGTGAAGAAACTGGCAAAGGGTGTATATAATATGAGGCTGTTATTATAAACATAAGCCAAAAACACATACCAAACTTAAAACACTGAAGTTTAAGTCTAAACTTAAAACACACAAAAGTGCAATTTATGATAAACTCAGAGTATTTCTGTCTCTCTCAACCTTTGCTGTTTTCAGAACAAACAGCAGAGCAACGGTCACAAGTCATAACCTCACTGATGCAGCTGTCACCCTACAGCTTTCAGTCAGAGAACAGGCCAGTAGGACACAACCCCAGAAACCACCAGACCCCAGGGGTCATCCAGCCGTCTCCTGATGTTGGGGAGCCCCGACCAGCCAACGATCCCCTCCTGGCATCCTACAGTAGCAGGTCACTATGACTCCGGCCTGCTGTGTCCTGCCTGACACTGCCGGACAGTCTGCCTCACCCCGGACACATGTGACAGCCCCTGAGACATGTAAAATCAACTCGTCTGGGTTCCACAAGTATCCTGTATCATGGGTTTTCATTTCCGGCCTTTTCCCTCTCCTCCTTCCTCCCTTCCTTCCAAATGTGCTCACGTTGGCTTCGTCCCTGCAAGGGTGACACTTCCTGGTACACACAGAACTCCCTCATTCTACAAAGGATGCTTCTGTCCCTACTTTGTAAAAACTCATCAGGTTTTCTTCAACTTCGTCCCAAGTGAGTCACATTGAAGTGAAGGAAACTCAATACTCAGAGCTCTTTTCCTCATATTTAAATCACACACACACACACACTCACACACACACACACTCACACACACACACTCACACACTCACACACTCTCCTTCCCACCACTCCTTGTATAAGTGTATTTTTGGACCAAAAAACCTGCAACTTACACCGATTTGAGGTCAACTTGTTTAACTCGTTGTTCCAGCTTGCTGAGAGCTTAGGCGGCCTGATTCTGTCACCTTCCATCTGTCTGTCCTCCTGCCTCTTACTGTCTCTGTGTCAAAGTGGATCATTGATCTGCCTGACTGGTTCAGGGCTCAAGAGCTGGACTTGGGTCTCTTCCTCCATACTGATTCCATCGCACTCATCACCCTCTGGTGACAGCTCACAAGTCACTGTCCAGCTCATTCGCTCTACATGCAGTGGGTGTTCACGTCACTCCTGTTTGCGCCTTCTTCCTGCCTCCATGCCCACCCTGGCCCCTGCTCAGGACGATTAAATCAGCCTCTGGAATGGGGTCTGGGCACTAGTACTTTCAGGGGCTCCGCCGATGATTTCTGGTGTGCTGCCCGAGCTGCAGAATCCCTGCTGTGGCTCCGCAGTTAGGGACCCCGCTCTGTATGACCTCGAGCCCAGCCGTGTAACCCCTCTGAGCCGTGGTTGCTCGTCTGTAAAGTGGATGATAGTATCTCACAAGTTCATTTCAAAAATGAAATGAAACGAGTGTAACCACCTAGCTCGGTGCCTGGGATACGGGAGGCGCTTGGGAGTGGTCGGGGTGCTGAGTGTATCAGGATACAAGATGAAGCTGGTAGGTCGTGACTTTCTGCTCCAGTAGAACCAACTTGTTAGTGTCACACCACAAACCCTCAGGACCTTATTCCAGAGCCTTGTCTGGAGCAGGTGGTTTTCTCTTGGGAACAATCATGAACTTGGGTCTTTGTGGTGTGTGTGGGGATATGTGATGAAACAGGTTTATATTCAACAAGTTTACTATTTTTAAATAAGTAACTTTTAAATAAGTAACATTTAAATAAGTAACTCTTAAATAAGTTACTTTTTAAATAAGTAACGTTTAATAGAGCACTTAACTAGATTTATGTCACAGTGTTCCCTAGACTTCATTTCCAAGAATTCTTTATTGCAAATGAGGAAAAAACTAGCTGAAGTTGAGGGCAGTTTCACTATTTTCAGCTTCCCTGCTGGTCGACACCATGGTGGGCAGAGCCAGCACCGCTCAGAGTGGGCAAGCAGGACCCTAGCGTGTGGCAATGTCAAAACATCTCGATAGTCTGATATTTTTTACTTGTATCTATATACAAAAAATAATGGCATTTTGGGAACATTTTGTATTCCAAATGATCTGTTCATAATCCTTCGTACTTTCTCTGAGGACGAGTGATCTTCATTTATTCCTCTGGAAAATGTAGGCGAGGTGATTATTCCCGGGACTTACCTCTTTAAATGCTCTCAGTCGCTGCAGCGTTTTTTGGCGTTCTTGGTTTATCCATTTCTTTTTCTTCTGCTCCTCTTCTTTTATCTTGTCTCTCTTCTATATTTAAACAAACATATGTGTAAATTCCTCAAAATAAAAGTCCGAGAGAAAAAGGGTGTAACACAACATTGTCGCCTGCCCCCGACCACCCCGTCTGCTCCCCAGGCTGAGGCTGACCGCTGCAGGTCCAGGGCGGAGAGGCTTCAGTGTCCACGAAGTTAAGCCAGGGTGCTATACTCCGCAAATCTAGACCGTTTTTCTTTAACCACTCACCATCTGAATACTGTGATGCTGGTGAAAATATCTTATACTTTCTGCAGCCTGTTGCAGTCGGAGCCGATGATTTTCTTTGCATTGATCCTGGTGGAATAATACAAATCATCGACGTGGTTTTTAACATTATCATGGGCTATAGCATAAAAGGTTGTATTTGGGGTGCCGTGTAAGACATTCACGAACAGGACTTTCTGGAGTGGCTCAGTGGTACTGCCTGACTCTTCCCCTGTCATGTGATTTAGTGCTTAAGGAGGTGAAAAAGCAGATTCTCCAACCAAGCGGAAATGAGAGGGCACACAGAGTCCTTCATTCTTAAACGGGATGTGTCCTAAGAATCAGTTTCAATGCTTATTTTATGATTATAACAATAAGCGCATTTCCCCATAATGTTGCAAACAGTAATTACGTTTCCAAACATACCTACATAAGCATATCCAGTGTGCAAATGCCAGAAAAATTATATTAAAAATGATATTTCAACTATGACTAACTATCCTTAGTATGTTACCTTTTTATATAATCATGTAGTTTTTAAAATTTAAGAAAAAGATCACTAATGAGCTAAATATTATCTCTGATTGATTTTATCATCAACAATTTACACTAAATTATAGAATTTACTATAGCTGATGATTAAAAGTTTCTACTTATTTTGGTTTTAAAAATACCTCTGGATGTAATAGGCAGTCAACAAATAGTTAATGACTTAATTAAAATCTAGAGATTATGGTAAATGCCTAAATCCCAAAGAAACAATCATTTTAAGAAAAAATTTTAAATATATTTTAATTGTAGCATATAAAAACACAAAGCATTCATCGCTGTGTTGGCCAAAGCCTTATTTTTGGTACCTCTTTCACCTTTCATGAAAGCAGAGACCCCTGGAAGGGGGAGAGGGAGAGCTGCCCGGGTGCCCACCTTTCTGTTCCGGAGACAGGCTCTCCGGGCACAGATCCGGCCCCGTCTGCTCTCCAGCTGCTGGCGCTGCCGACTGAGCGCTCGCACCTCCGAATTCCTGTCATCCTGCAGCCCCGTCACCTGATCAGTGGCTCTGAGTTCCTCCATATTTTCACACGGATCGTAGTACACGACTTCATCCTGTTTATCTGGAAACATATCCATGGTTTTTTAAAGACATATTTTGTTATTTAAAAAAATAAGGCATAAGAAGATTTTAAATGTAAGGAGAGTAAAGAGCACGTGTAATCCCAGCACCCAGGAGAACCACACACACACACACACACACACATATACTATTTATATAGCTACACATGCCAATAAACAGAGTTCTAAGAGAACATTTTCCACGTGATGGAAATAGAATTTTAATGGCAACACAGTATTCTCTAATTTAAACATTCCTGGTTGTTAGGATGCTCCAATGTTCTGTTATTCACCATGATGAAACTGATAAATTTTTTCAGATTAGGAATAAATTCTATGGAAAAAAGTTAATCTTGAAGTATGCATGCCAAATTGTTGATGATGTCTTCCTCTAGGTTAGGATTCCTAAGGTATGATCTGAAACTACTGTAAAGTTCTTAAACTTGGTGGGACTTTAGGGGAAAAAAGACTTAAGTAAATGGAGAGACATATCATGTACTTGAATGGGAAGATTCAAAATTGCAAAAATGACAGTTCTCCCCAAATTAATCTCTAATTTTAAGCACAATCCCAATAAAAATTACAATGAGTTTTTTATTAATTTTTTGTTCTGAACTTGTCAAAATGATTCTAAAGTTCATCTGGAAGAATAAAGGAGTAAGAATACAGTCAGAAAACTTATGGAAAAGTAGAGTAATGAGGAAGGTATGTGCTTTCCCAGAAACTAAAGTGTGCTTCCAAGATTCAATAATGGGAATAGTCTGGTACCAGTACCAGAATCCACTCACAAATCAGTGAAATAAAGTAACAGTTCATAAATAGATCAAAATAAATATAATAATTCTGGATATGAGAGGGGTAAGCAAATCAAAGCAGTAGGAGAAAGTGTTTTCAAAATCAGTGATTGGGACTGCTAACAACTTGAGAGGAGAGTTAGAGTCCTATCCCACATCAAAATTAATTTTACCTGGATTGAAGAGCGAAATGTTCTTTTAAAAATCTTAAAAATACTAAAAGAAAAAAATAAGTAAAATATTGACACAATTTTAGGATGAGGATGACTTTGCCAGGTATAACACCAAAAGCAGACAGATGTAACTTCATAAAAATAAAATATTTTTACAAGGTGAGAAAAAGCAAACAACAGGGAGAATTTATTTACAATATTTGACAATTAGGGTAATATCATTCATATGGAATAGGAACATTCCAAAGAAAAATGGGTGAAGACCATGAATAGGCACTTAATAAAAGAAATACAAGTGGCCAGTAAATATACAAAATTGCTTTCAATGTCACTTGTAACTGAATATATGAAAATTAGAAGATGCATTTTTTTCTATGAAGTAGGCAATTTAGAAGAATGGTAAAAGTACAGGGAAACAGTTTCATAAACTGCTGATGGAGTGTCATTTTATACAATCTATCTGGAGGACAGTAGGAAATTTAGAAGTTAGAAAATAATAAAGGTGAGGAAAAGTATTTATCAAATGATTGTTACAGTGTTTTAACAGATATGTGTCAAATATAAATTCTGCATGGTCCTTGACCTAGTGATTCCATCATTAGAATTTATTCCAAGGAAATAATCCATCCTACACAGATGTGTGAAGAACAGTACTTTACTACACTGCTGTTCACCACAGTGGAAACCTGAAAAATCACAGTCAGTATATCCACATAAGGGAATACTATGCAGCCATTAAAATTTTAGAAGATTTTATCACTGAAATGGAAAGATGGTTATTATGTATTAAAAGAACAAAGGAAATTGCACAGGACATATAATTTAAAAATGGATAGTTATTTATATACATCAGGCTACAAAGTTTATTGATAAATTATCATCACTAAGTATCTCTAGATGATGGAATTGGGGTAATAATTTTTCTTTCTTTATTTTGCTGTGTGTTTAACAATAAACATATTTGAATAATAAAAATACTTAAGGGAAAGTTTAGGAAATTTCAGTAGATTTTTTAGACAATTTATAAGAAGTAATTGATAATATGGTCTGTATTTCCTTGAGATTAAACATTTATTAATAATATATAAATATAAATTTTACCTTTTATAAGTCTTTTAATAGAGTCCAACTTTGTAATAAGCAGTATTTCTTCATATTTTAGTATCTCAAATTTAACCTCATATAGTTCTAATTGAACTTCATAATATTGTATTTCTAATTCATCTACAACATCTATATTTTTTTCTTGTTCTGGAAGATCTTCCATCTTGTTTTCATGGAAAAAAAATAAAAGCAAGTTAAAATAGTTAGCATATTAAAAGCAAACTGTAGAAGCATCTGAGCTCTTTACTATTCCTTGCTCAATGCCAAATATAAAAAAGCAGATAGAAAAGAAATACTCTTCCATTTTGTTTAATGAAACAAAAATGTCTTATTCAACATTTTTACAAATACTTGATCTCATCCTTGAAACATATAAAAACATTTAGGTTTGAGAAAAATCAATGGCAATGAGGTCATTACAGTGATTTCTGCTTTAAAGTCATAACATTGCAGGAAACATTTAAGTGACAATGATCCTAGGATGAGCATCTCTGATTATTCTAAAGTTGTGCTGAAAATATTGCTTGCTTAATTTTAGAGCATATTACCCACTTCTGTACTGCACTCAATGTTATTATCAAGGGAATCCTACAATGTAATATTTCAAAACCATCTTGAGCAATGGGAGACTTGATGGCCAACCTTTCATGGTCTCTCAGTTCTTTTCTACTCGAAGATGGTGTTGGAATAAGTGAAGAAAGGAAGTTCTTTAACAATGGCCAGAAGGAAAAATGACATCTAAAATCAAAGTGTATGTCTAAAGCAAAGTCACCTCTATCATTGTCTTACCTTTCCCTGAATTTCAGCTCTTTTGTGATTTAAACACAGCTCTTTGGCTCTCATGAGTTGCAGGGCCTCTCGGGCCAACATCAGCTTGAGTCTTTCTAACCGGGGGGCTGCGGTGGCCCAGGCGGCCTGGCCAAACCTCTTCTCATCCTGTTCCATTTGTTTCTGCATTCCTGCCGGGTTATAATGAAAAGAGCAAAACATAATTACGGCTCATTAAAAGGGTAAACGGTTCTCCGAGCTAATTCTTTGTTTATTGCCTTCCAAAACATCCTTTCTAAAAGAAAACTTATTTTCATGACTTTCTAGCATCACAAAAATAATACATGATCCTTTGTATTTTAGATACCCCATTTAAAAAAAAAAAGAAGAAAATAATCATGAATGTTACCTACTTCAATTGCTGCTTACATTTTGGTGCATGTACTCCTAGACTGTTCCTAGCTAGACGGAAAGGGTTATATAGTTTGACCAAAAAAAAAAAAGAACCCCCACGCAAGATCATCATTCTTCTTTATATATTGTTTATTTCACTTAATATACCATGGAACTCTTGCCATTCATAAAAATAAATCCTGCTTAGTAGTGACATGGTTCTGTTGTATGAATGGGCTATGATTGAACAAGCTGGTGACAGCAAGTTGTTGCCTCACTGGAACTGCCATCAGCTGTCTTCTGGCCTGCACTCTCACCCCACATTCTCCACGCTCTGCTGCAGCCCCAGGGTGTTCTCTAAGTCCCTCACACTTGCCAAGCTCCCTCGAGCCAGCGGACCTTTGTAAATGCTGTTCCTTCTGCCTGGAACACTCCTCCCTCGCTTGTCTGCTTTCTCAGCCTCCATTTACCTTTCAGCTATCGGGACAAATGCCACTTCTCGGAGGCCCCTGCTGACCCCTCTGATGGAGCCTGACTTCTCTCTCTAGCTCTCAGAGCCCTGTGTTCCTCTTTTTCACGTGGCTTGTTGCCATTGCTGTTTCCTCCTGTCTTTGCGTGAACATGTGACTAAGACTTACTCCTTCCCCCTCAGACTGGACGCTGTCTGTGTGTGCTCATCCTTACACCGAAGCCCCAGGGCCAAGTGCCTGGTGCTAAAAAGACATTCGGATGTTTTTCTGACTAAGATGAAAATGACATGTAACTTAGTGTAGCATCTGAATTATTACCTGCTAATGCCTTTACTGTTTCCTTAAAATAATTCACCGTAATATCTTGAATAGAGACAACAGCTTCTTCAGCCCGTCTGGTCCACTCTTGAGCCTCCTTCTGCAAGGCCACTATCCTTTTAGGACCCAGATCATCCTCATCCAAGGACTTCTGTAGAAATAAGGGAAAACTGTATGAGTAAGAAAGACTAGTAATGTACAGTCGTTAGGAAAATGAAAGCAAATTGGGCATATTGATTATTTCAACTACTTTAATTACTACTAGTGAGTCAATAAAATGTCTTATTGAAAATGAATAAGGCTGTAAGCTGGGCATCATTTGGAAGACAAAGCGATACTCGGCATAAAGAAAAAAATAACTTTTACTTTGCTTTATGACAGCAACTTTTTCTTTTAGGGACATGACAGGAAGCTCTTCAATATCATGAATCTTTTCTGAAGGGCAAAAATACTACAATAACCTAAAAGACAGTAAAATCTATATATTCATGATTATGACATATTGTGTCATCCAATTCTTCTGCAAAGCTAGTAATATAGACATAACAAGTGTTGGCAAAGATGTGGAAAACTGGAACCCTCAGTTACTCCTGGTGGGAATAGAAAGGGGGCATCTGCTTTGGAAAACAGTCTGGCAGTTCATATAGAAGGTTAAGCGTAGAGTTACCTTATAACCTAGCAGTTCTGCTCCTAGGTGTATGTCCAAGAGAAATGGAAACACACGTCCACATAGAAATGTGTACATAAATGTTCACAGCAGTATTATTCATAATGGCCAGAAAGTGGAAACAAGCCAAATGTCCATCAACTGCTAAAGGATAAGTCAAATGGGCTGTATCCATACAGTGAATATTTGGCAATACAAAGGACTGAAGTTCAGATACATACCATAGCATGGATGGACCTTGAAAACACCATGCTACATGGATGGAGCCGGACACAAAGGACCGCATATTGTATGATTCCATACAACAAGAACAGTCCGGAATAGGAAAAGCCACAGAGGCAGAAAGTGGACTGGTGGCCGTCTAGGGCTGGGGGGATTGGGAGTGACTGCACTGGGTATGGAGTTTCTTTGTGGGGAAGTGAAAATATTCTGGAATTAGATTGTAGTGATGGCTGCACAACTCTGAATATGCTAAAACCCACTGAACTGTGTACTTTAAGTAGATAAATTATATGGTCTGTGAATGATATCTCAATAAAGCTGCTATTTAAAGAAAAAAAATACATACAGGAGGTAAAGATCACACCAATAATTGACTTTCTGAGTAATGAACAGAACAGCTTCACATGAGAGTGGCAGGAGTTTCATCTTTATACACAGAGCCACGGTGGGGGTCGTGAGTGCACGTATGGAAGGATGGCCTAGTGCGGGAGACAGACATCAGCAGATCTCTCTGATGTCTTCTGATACCAGTGGATTGAGACCAAGGAAAGCTACCGAAGCCCTCTGGGCTGGAGATCCATTTGTAACAACGGACGAGAATGCCTGTTCTAACTAGTGTCTCTGGTTGTTCCATGACTCAGTGAAACAAGACTGATGACAGCATTCACTAAAGTTTAAATTACTGAATCATAATCCAGGGCCTTGCGATTTAAAATTGCATTATATTTCTAAGAAATCTGCAATGTTCTTAGAGGCAGAAAATAAGCTAAAGTAAATAAGTATTACCTCAAAAACAAGTCATCAGCAAAGAATGCGTTTAACCCTTGAGAATGTGCAGAAATCTTTATGAAGAAGATGACCAACGTAAAATGTGTTCATTTTTTTTTAAATCAAATTTTAAAGCTAAGTTCATCTAAACATGAAGGGTGAACCCAACGGGCAAACACAGATTGAATCTTAAATGTGACAAATAGTAAATCTGAAAAAATAAAGACATAAAGAAAACATACCAAAATATCAAGCTTACATGAAGTTGCAACTTCTCGCATATCTCTAAATGGCTGCAGTAAATACTGGAAGAACGTGGTTGCCACGGTAACCAGTTCCTGGTAGGCTTCATCCTCTTCTTCATAAACTTCCATTAATGCTACCATGGTATTGGCCTTTTCATGCCCTTGAAGAATCTGGAAGGCAAAATTTAAATACGGCTCAAGAATGGACAGTATTTATAGGATCACAGCAAGCAAACAAAACTGAACAAAAGAGGCCTTAATGATCTAAACTTCAATACATAGCAGAGTTCAAAATTTGATCTCAACTATGCACATTTAGAGAAAAGGACCTAAAAGAATCACCAAATATTAACTGGTTATTTCTGGGTTCGAGACTGTAGCTGGTACGTTTCCAACACTTTTCTGATGATAAAGGTTTTGTGAGGCTGTACTCCTTTTTTAAATCTCATGAGGATATTATAGAGTTGTGTACAAATATGTCATCAGGCAGATTTTCTCAAGTCCCCAGGTTAATACTGCCATCAAGCCCCCAGCAGAGCAGACTCATTTACAGGGTCAGCAGTGTGGCTCTATTTTCTGTAGAGTGCTGCTTCTGATACAGCGCAGAAAATAAACAGCATTTATAACAAACAACTCATAATAAGTAATGACAAACTCACTTGGTGAGAAATCTTATCCCCAGGAGAAGGGAAATAAAATCAAGTAATAGTAATTTTTTTTTTCAATCAACATGTCCTTAAATTCTTCTATTTCACCCTCTGCTTAAGGATAAAGTGATCATGTTCAGCTGTAGTTTTATCTAGGTGATAAAGTAGTATGAAAAAAAACAAAAGCAAAGGTTTCCCTGAAAAAAATTGGAACATACACAGACACAAACACACACAGAGATACACGCACACACACATATACTTAAGACAACTGGTACTTTTCGGGCTTATTTCTTAAACCAATCAGAAGAACTGAAAACATTCAGCTTCATTTTACATGTATTAGTAATATTAGCAATTGGTCTAATTACAGAATCAATTGCTTTTCTAAATATGAAGTGAGTAGTAAGATTACACACATTTGCATGGACATAGTCTATGTTTTTTATTTGCTATCATATATACTATACTGCTATAAGACCCTTGAAGGAACTTCACTTTAGGTACTTTAACAATAGTAACATCCATATTAAAGAAAACCCACTTCTTTGAGAGACTGAGTATTTAAAAAATAAGTCTGTCTGATACAAAACGATAAAGTTGAAGATCAAAAGTTGACTGGCCTGAAAGTGCCCTGTGATTTCCTCCTAACACAAAATGAAATCAACCAATGGAAGTGGGTGTGTATTTACACATAAAACCCACAGTATAAGATGACACCACTAACAAACTCCTTTTATAAAATCATTTTAATTTAAAATGCTCATTCTGTATTTAGCTTGAAAGGATGTAATGAAGGTTTTGAAATGTGGCTGGATTCTTCTTTCACCTCCCATTCCTCAAAAGAATGCACAGAAAAATCATCCAGAGTGAGGATGGCCTCTAGAGAAAGGGCAAGCAAGAGAACAGTCCAGGGTGTAGAAAAAGCACTAAATCTTAGCCCTCCTTACTAATCGTTGGATGTGCACACTATTTTCTTCTAAACTCTTCTGTGACCTTTCATTCCCCTCCTTTAAGTTCTGTATGTTTACCACTCCAGTAATGCATTGTCGGCTCTCTCAAATCACCTCTTCCAAGCTTACAATTGAACTGTTGCCGCTATTCCATATTTACGAATAAACCTCACTTCCTGTCGACTTTCCACTTGGCCGGGTCTTTATGACTTAAGAAACCTGTGGAAGAAATCTTCATCCTCTAAAACATCCTGCCTCCTTTACTGACCTGCCCACACACACAACCCGGAGCTGTGTTAGCTCCTACATGGGAGCGACGCCTGCGTTTTGCTTTCAGTGTTTTCTGGCATTTCCCGACACAGCCTCCGGCTCTGCCAGTATCTGCTCTGACTGGACCTAACGCGTCTTCCCTCTGCGCCGCCCGCGCAGCATCCCCCTGCATCCCTGCAGGTGAGGTGCACCTGTTACCCAGGGACCCTTCCGCACGTTAGACTGTGAACTTGGTGCTCCGCGGCCTGGGAGAGGTGGAAGAGCCGCACTCGCCCTCGACCCCTCCTTCCCGCGCCCCCTCGGCCCAGGCGCACTGGGCGGGGACAGCGCCGGGGCCCCGCCCGCGTACCTGGCGCAGCCGCGCGCCGGCCTCGGCGAGGCGCGCGCGCAGGGCGCGCTCCCGGAAGGCGCGCGGGCTCTCGCAGTCGGGCGCGCCGCCGTCGGCCGGAAGTAGCGCGTCACGCACGGCCGCGCCGCCGCAGCCGTCGGCCGCCTGCGCCAGGTAGCGCTCCAGCCGCGCGCACAGCTCCTGCAGCGCCGCCTCGCCGGGGCCCGCGCGCGCGGGCCACAGCAGCGCCCACAGGCCCCAGAGCCCGCCGGCGGCCGCCTCCAGCTCGGGCGGCAGCGGCGGGAAGCAGCGCTCCAGCGGCGGCCACAGCGCCGCCAGCTGCCGGTGCGCGCCGCGGAGCCCGGCGGCCGACAGCAGGCCGGCCCAGCTGGGCGGGGGCGCGGGCTCGGGCTCGGGCTCCGGCGGGGGCCCCGGCCGGCTCCCCTCGCGCCGCCGCCGCTGCCGCTGCGCCGTGCGGTCGTGACAGGTCACCGCGAACTTGCTCTCCGCGTCGTTCCAGGCTACGAGGAAGCGCAGCTGGTGGCGCTCGGGCTCGGCGAAGAGGTCCTCGCGGACCGGCACCCAGCCCTCCAGGCTGTCGGGCTGGTCGTCCTCCATGGCGCCGGCGCTCAGCGGCCGCAGGGCTCGGCTCGCCCGGGCCTGGCCTCCTCGCAGCCCCCGCCACAGGAGCGTCCGCCCCGCGACATTTTTCGCCGGGCCGTCAACGCGTCAGCGCCCGGCGACAGTCCCTCCGGCATTTTTGACTGGCTGCCTGCGGCTGCAGTGCCTCCCGCGGCGTCCAGGATTGGCCGGGTAACAGAGGGAGGGGCCATGACAGCCAATCAAAGGGCCAAAGTGTGACTGGGACCCGGCCCTGGGAGTCCAGCACTGTCGCAACGTCGTGGGGAGCCCGGGATTTCCCACTCTTGACTCACCTTCTCCACCTTTGTAAATACTGCCGTGGAAAAGGTACCTGTGAAACGAGCGAGTTACTGTGGACCCTTGAGAACCGGGCCCCAGCTGACCCCGTCTTCTGTCGCCAGGGCTCTAGTGAATTCATAGTTCTCGGTCTCCAGTAAGGTACAAACTCGCTGGAGAGATCAAACATTAAATTAAACGTCGGTGTTTTTACTGAACCTAGCCAAGCGCTGGGTACGAGCGACAGATTTGTTATCAATTCAACAAGCTTTTATGGAGGGTCTGCTGTGTGCCTGTTTGGGGGTGGGGATGGAAGAGGGAGCATACAAAAGAAAAACAATAACCGTCTTCAAAACACGTTTAAATAAAACCTATGTACTGTCTCTTCATTTTAGAAATCAGGAAACTTGAGACCCAGAAAGGAAACTTGTCACAAGATACAGAGACACTCCAGCTAAATATGACCATCTGACTATTGAAGACCTGTTTAAAGAAATCGGAAAATCACGTTTGCATGAGAGGATGGAGTGTGGGGTGAAGCTGGATCCGTTTATGCAGCACAGAACGTGACAGCCCTGGTCTGTGCCCAGGTGTGTGCCTCCTGCTATGTCCCATCCTTGAGTGCGCTGATGGCGAAAGGGACTTACTTTCAAACTATTTTTCAATATATTACTTTAGCAAGTACGATTTACTAATAGTTCTTTAATAGTCTTTTAAAATATTCCTTATAGTATGCCTTTTTAGTGCATATTCTTTCCGGTAGTTTTTCTAATTTATTTGCTTTTTTAGAATGAAACTTTCTAATTAAAATCTTTATTTTGTGAGTGTGAGAGGGGGATAAGTTTGTATATTGTTAGAAAAAAAATATGGAGACATGCACAACAAACCTAATAATTGCTGTTACGAGGATGCACAATTGGTGTATACTCGCGCTTTTTTTGCAGTAATTGTTTATTTCTAAGCTAAATACCACATATTATTTTACAGTAAAAAAGATTTTTGAAAATAAGTAAAAGGTACATATAATTATTATGAGAGTAGACACTATCAAAGACAAAAAAATAACTCAAGTTGTTCTCATTTTACGTGTGTGTATATATTTTTATTATTCTTAATACTTAAATATACATACAAGTATAGATGATTATACTGTAATTAGACTGCATACTCTTTTTCTACTTATATACTGTGGGCATTTTCTACATTAAAAAATTGGTGTCTACATTAGTATTCTTAATATATGCCAATACTGAATTGATTATATTGTGATTTATTTAATGAACTCCCCATGATAGACATATATTTATTTCAATTTTCTGCTAATATAGACAAAACTGTGATGAATATTTATGTACAGACATCTTTGCATAATTTTTTTTATTTCTTTTTGCTTTTGATAGTTTGCATTCAAATTTTATTTCATACATGCCCTCCAATAATGGTATTTTAAAAATGAGATTTTGATTAAAGCCCCAAAATCCCAGATGTAAAAATCAGGGATTAAATCACCATATGCAGACTTTTAAAGGAAATGGTCCAGAACCCGATTCATGCTCTCAGCTAATGGAAGAAAATAAAAAGGATCAGAAGGGTGTTTGGGAGGGAGACTGGTGGAGGAATTTCTCTGCAGAGAGCTGTTGTTAGGCTGGAGGACCCTTCAGAGTGCTTGCTGCCTTTCTTGCAGGTGGGACAGTGGTGGCCTGAGGCATGAGGATGGGCCGCTGTGGTGGCAGAGCCAGGGGAGGTGGCTGCACTGGGACATCTGCATCCCAGTTTGCCAGGATCAAGGATGGGGCCTACTACCGAAGATCTGGATGTGGGCCAGCAGGAAGCCAAAGTCACCTAGGTCCTGTCTCAGAGGGCCAGCTGCATGGGTGAGGAGACCTCCTTTGAGGCCTGGGAGGTGGCCCACCGGGGCTTGGGGGAGGAATGCAGGGGACTCCGGAACAGAGAGCTTCTCAGCCTGGTCATGGGAACTTCAGGGGTGTCCATAGATGGAAGCTCCAGAGATGTTTACAGGCTCCGAGAGAGAGAGGCCGAGGGGCGGGGGCAGGGAGGAAGGTGAGCTCTAAGCATCTGCCCGACCCAGAGAACCTGCATCCACTGTGACATCAACTCAGATAGGAACTGTCTTATCACCTCAGCGCCTCCTACCCTGGCCCCCAAACCATCAGCTCAGGGAGGGGGTGTGAGGAGGAGAGGCTACTGCGTTCCTCCTTTTCCAGGGAAAACCTCCAACTCAAGAAGCCCAAGCTGCACAGGAGAGATTTTGGTGCCAACTAAACTCAGTGTGGCATCGTGATTAGTGTAGTGAATCGTACATTTAATTACTGAACGATGACTGTTTTCATGTTTGACATCAGAGGAAGCAGGAAGTCCCGGTGCTGCTGGATCTTTATCCAGAGTGGAGACTGCATCCCACCCTGAGTAACGTTAAAGGAATGGTGACAGAAGGAACAGATTAAGTTGTGTGATTACCAGTAGAGTCGTGCTTTATCAGAATACTTTGGGAAAAGACGCTCAGCGCAGGCAGAAGGTGCCCAGCATGGGCTCTCAGAAATCCTCCTCTGCGTGGCTGCGCCTCCCTTCTGCCCCCAGCCCTCTCTACGTGACCAGCCATCCGAGTCCTTCAGGGGCCTGCAGGACACAGATCCCCACAGTCAGGAGTAACTCAGAGGACAGCATGTGACCTCTCCTGGTGACACTTGAGCAGAAGCAGCAGGACAGCCTGGGGCAGGTCTATATTTGGGCTTTCGCTCATGGCAGGCCTGTTGCTATTTGCAGCTGCAGCCAGCTCATGTTTCCATCGCCTTTGCCCGGATGCAGAGCCCTCGTGTGCAGCAGGCAGGGGCAGCCCGTGGCCGTGCAGAGGTTGCCCGGAGGGAAAGCCTGCCGAACCAGGCACGGTTTTCTAGCAGTTCTCCGCGGCCTCAGCGTGAAAAGAAGAGCAGGCAAGTTTTGGGGTAGTCACATTCTTCTAATGCGAATTATATTATTGAAACTCAATGCCACACTGTTAATGCAATATCTTTCCTTTAGATGGGAAGGGATAGCACCATAAGTTGCAAATGTGTAAATTACAATAAACTGCGAATGTTTCCTGTGCCTCCTTGTAGCAAGGATTCACCCTTACCGGATGCGGTGTTGGGTACGGAGTGAAAGCCTCCGATGCAGATAAGAGAGGCTGGAGATTCCTGCCATGTCTCTTGAGGGTATTTTTAGTGCCGGGGCCCATCTGCTAGAACAGTTTGGAACCCTGAGTGTGCATGCTGACAAGTCACAATTCCATGCTTTGAACCAAATACTGAAAAACAGCATTGTCATCATTTTGCATTTGTTGTGCACACCCCGTCCTCCCATGGAGTTTTCAGGGTTTGGACCGTGCCCGTAAAGCTGATTTGTACTATCTTGCATAATGGTACAGCTTACACTTCAAAGCAGATTTTTTTAGCTGTAGCTCACAAATTGCTCGGGCTACCCGGATGTGTTTCTAAAATTATTTGCAAAACTATGCGCCTCCGTGGACTCGCTTTTGAGGAGAGAGTTCACAGCTTTCAGTGGATGCTCAGAGGCACCCGTGACCCATAAATGGTTAAAAAACATTTTTCGGGGGGACGTTTCTAATTAAAGCACAGGGATACCCTTCCCACGTGAGACTCGCAAATGTTTAGTTTTAACGGCAGCCTATGCCATAGAGTAGAGGCTGTTCAGCTATTACATTCATTATAGACTGTGATTTATTACTTTATTTTCTCTATGCCTGTTTTATTATAATTTTTAAAATGACGATTTATTATCAATGTTTCTCCCCCAATTCTGAATATTTTGTTAAGAAACCGAAAGAATCTGAATGTCGAGCGCGAAAAGCGAGTGCCACCTGTGGGCGCATGTTGCAAAGTTCCTGCTGTGACCTGAGCTCCCAGACCAGTCCGTGTTTGCGTTCGAAGGGCAAATGCTGGCGGGAGGAACATCTCATTAGCATCCGGGCTCAGTGTTTTCCAGCTTCTGGTAGAATTTCTCGTGATTTGTTGGCCATACAGAATTCTGGTTTTCTCCATTTTGGTAGCATGTGCAAATGTGTAACTGGGAGTGAGCCACTCCTCAGTGTGTAGCTGTGGTCGAGAGCAACAGAGAATGGGACTGAAGTGTTATGTGCTGTCTTGGAGTCTCAGGAGTAAAGTTTCCTTCTGGGGATCCAGACCCCAGAAACCAGTTGTACACATGGCACAGAGTTAGGCTAGCAGTGTCTCTGCCCCCTGATGGCTACTGGAACTCTGCCGCTGAGTGGTGCTGATGGAGGAAATGGTAAAATCGCATCCCATGGGGACTTCGCAGTGAAAGGTAGAGAGAAGAGCACCAAGGGCTCAGCAGGCCTGTGTGTTGTCACTTACCCTCTGTCCCCACCATGGTCAGAGAAGGCCAGTCAGTTCTGGGGTGAGCCGACTGAGGGGTGTGTGAGGGACTCCCGAGGAGGGTTACAGCCACGAAGAGATTGGGAGTGGTACTTGATGCAGAGTCCCAGACAAATAAAGTGTTAAGCGCAGGTCAGGTCTCCATCACTGGGATCCAGAACCTCCTATTCAGAACCACCTTCCTAAAGTAAGGCCAGATATGGGACAAGGCCAGTCCTCTGCTGCCCTCATGACCTCCCTCAGCCTTTCCCTGAGGCTCTCAGGACAGATCAGAGGGCGTGCGGACAGGCGGCAAGGGGAACCCGGCTGCCCGTCGACAGGAGTGAGCGGGGAGATCTGGACCAATAGGGCAAAGTGTATCTCTGACTGGACTTCAGCAGAGGGCTGAGTTCTTTCCCCCGAGGGCCTGGGTAGAAAAGCCAAGCGATCCTTGGTCTCTGCAGAGGGAGTCTGGACAACAGGGATGAGACAGAGGGCCTCTCAGAGGAAGGTCCGGGGACACTGGGACCCAGACAATCAGTTCAGGTCGTCACAGACACTGCAGACCAGGGTGCAGAGAGGCTGAAGACAGTGGCTTCTTTGGAAGTCTGTCCAGCCAGCCGGGCCTCCAGGCGTCTTCGGTGTGGTCTGTGGAAGTAACTGCAGCCTTCTCACTTGGGGGACTGCGACGCAGACACCAGGGTGGAGAAAGTGAGAGGTGATGAGCTGCATCGGGCAGTGCTGAGTTTGAGATGACTGGAGAGGTCCAGGAAGACAGCTGCACCCCACTGTGTGGGGCAGAGGTTAGGGCCAGAGGCAGGGATGTGGAGCCATCAGCAGAGAGGGGGATGCAGAAGCTGTGAGAGCGGACAGGAGTACCTGGGGCAGGTGGAGAGCGAGCAGAGGAAGCAGGATGGAGGCCTGGGGGATGCCAGCGTGTGAAGAGCAGCCGGGGTGGGACTCAGTGGAGACCTGAGCAGTCACTGGCCAGCGGGAGATCACAGCTGAGCATGGGGAGAAGGGAGGGTCAACGGGATCGAATGGCCCAGAGCAGTCAAGAGGACATGGGACTCTGTCCATGGATTGCACAATTAGGCCGTCAGAAAATGTTATGTTAAAAACTGCAATGAAAAATGGGAATAGTAGGAAGACAGATGAATGGCTTTTTAAAAAATAGCTTCGGAATATTAAAAGGACATTCTGTCAGTGGAGGTCACAAAGAAAGATAAGCAACGCTGATAGGGGACGCCACTGAGCCTGACTTCTGTGTACAAGGACAACTTGTGCAGAACAAGTCGGCGGCAGTCAGCTGACTGCTGGCTCTGAGCCCATGCGAGGAAACTAAGGGAAGCTGTTGGGATCATAAAGGTTATGGCTGGGGGGGAGTGCTAAACTACCTTAAAAATTGTTTTTACTTTTGTTATTTTACTCAAAACCTATTTCATATGTGTCATGTTGGAGCAGTTTAATAATATTAGTATGTTTTTTTAAAGGATTAGGTTTACCACAATTTTTTTTAAAAAAGGAGGCCTTTAGAACTGAATTGTGGTAATGATTGCGTGAATAACTCAGGGTATTTACTAAAAATTATTGAATTGTGCCCTTAAAACAGGTGAATTTTATGCTATGTAAATTCTATTTCAATAAAGTTATTTTAAAAAAGATATTAGGGGGTAAGATAAGCAGCTCACATAATCCTGGTTTTATGTATGAATACATGTTGATAAAATATTTGTGCAGGTTGATTACTATGGTACAGCCATTCTGGTACATGGAAATTTAGGCCAATATTTGGATGTCAACTGTACCTGTTTGTGACTTGTGCAGTTAAATGGGGCAGGGGGGACTGCTTCGCTAAACGAAAAGGATCTTTCTTTTTGTGTGTGTGGATTAGTGGTCTTCAATATTTTTTGCTTGTGAATCCCTTTAGAACATTTATGTTATCTAAAAAGCCTCCAGTGGAGAGCAAACCTTTCTTTATAGATGGTTCCAAATGAAACCCCAACTCAGCTGCTCAGATGGTTTTTAAAAATTACAAATGAGTTGAGCCCAATCTAATGATTATCTCCTGCAACGACCTTCTCAGAAACGGAGTTTTCTTCCTCTTTCTGTGTCCTAGGACCCGGCATATCCATCACTAACTGTCCAGGAAGGATCCTTCTAGTGCAGAGGTGCTGCCAGGGCTTCCGGAGCGACGATGGAGGGGGAAGCTGAGGAGCAGCCGGAGCTGGACAGGCCGACCGCCCCCAGGGACTTCCTCTTTTATCACATGGACCTGTACGACTCTGAAGACAGGCTGCAGATCTTCCCGGAAGGAAGCAGTAGGATGAGAAGAGAAGCCGTCCAAGCCGAAATGACGGGTGAGCCAAGAGGCCTAGCAAAAGGTAAGCCTCAGAGAGACCTCGAAGAGGAAGTGGATGAACTTGTGCATTTATACGGACTCGAAGATGACCACGATTTAGGAGATGAGTTTGTTGATGAAAGCATGCCGAGAATAGAGGTTTCAGAATATCCTCCTTACGTGACGACGGGGAGAGAACCAGCCAGTGAGCAGAGGGGCTGGAGACTTAGTGGAGAGGCAGCTGAGGCTGAGGACCTGAGCTTCAGAGAGTGGGGCTCGGCGGGCGAGTGCCAGGACCTGCGGGAAGCCTACAGATACACACATGGCCGAGCCAGCGAGGAGTATGAGTGCTACGTCATCCCAGAGGAGGAGGACGAGGAAGAAGCTGCTGACGTTTTCTGCGTCACTTGCAAAACTCCAATGAGAGCGCTGGACAAGGTTCTTGATGAACACAGAGAGCATGAGGTGACCCCACTCAGCAAAGCACTGGAAAGCGCCAAGGTAAGCGGGTCTCCTTGGCCCTCCTTTCTCTTGCTCTTACACCTACATCTCGAGTATGTAGGCAGGGAGCAAATCTCAAGTGTCTCCTACAAAAAAGAGAAAACACGTAGCATTAACGTCCTCTTGTGATCCTCTGTTTGATAGGATGAAATTCACAAAAACATGTACAAGTTGGAAAAGCAGATTATCGAGATGGAAAATTTTGCAAGTCACTTGGAGGAGGTTTTTATCACTGTGGAGGTAAGAGCCCGCCGCCGAGCCCGTCAGACACACTTGCTCCCGTCGGCGGCTGGGGCAGCCGCTGCGTCCAGTGTGAGCTAGAGAATCTGTGGTCTTAGAGCATGTGGCATCACTGCTGCCCTTCTCCACTCAAGCCCCCACCCCGCCCATAGCACCCTGGGCATATACCTCACGGAACCGATTACCTGCCAGCTTTCCCTACAGAGCCACAGGCTTTCAGGAGGGAGACTGTGTCTTTGCGTTGTTGTATTCCCAGTCCTACTACAAAGCGGGACTCTCATGAGCCACTGTAGCACAACTTTTTAAGACCCACATCTTGTCACTGATAAATGTCCCTTTTTTCAGCTGTTTCCTATTTCTCATAAGATTAACACGTTTCCGTTCCTGTCCCCAAACACATCACAGTCCCCTGGGTGTGCCCAGTAGGCATGCTGTATTACCATGGTACTTGCTGCCACCCAGGTGAGGTGGACCAGGACTGAGGACCAGGGGACTTCCCCTCTCCCCTCCCTTCATGTGGATGTTCTGCTTCTAGTAATGCAGCCTCGGACTGAAACAGCAGGAGCGCCTTGCATGAATTAATAGCCCAGGCCCCTTTCCATGAGGCTAGACCTCCTCCACCACAGATCTGAAAAGGGAGGAGAGCGGTCGCACTGATCCCCTAGAGAAGGGACAAGCCCGTCCTCCTCCAAGCCCAGGGAGGCGGTAAGAGGGATAAGCGCCCAACAGCCAGGACGAAGCTCCCCGCGCTCTGAGCTGCCAGCTCACTCTCAGGTCAGAGTACCGTCACCCCAGTGAGGACTCTGAACTTTTGCTTTCACACTCTGCTACTTTTTCGTCTCTCCTGCCATTCCGAGCAAACCTTACATATAGTAGATGTTCAGTAAACACCCCCGAATGATTGATCAGAGCCTCTTTGGAAATGACCCTGTCATCTGGTGGGGATGACGTCAGAAAGAACCCACAGAGCTTTCTCGTGCTTCCAGTCTACGTAATGGACGTCAGGAGCTGATAGGCTCTAATCAGTGTCTCTCGTCCATTGTGCTCCAGGACTAAGTGCTGTCACCACCCTCCCCCTGCCTTCCTGCCTCTTGTCCTCTGTTAGGCAGCACCATGCGGCACAGCCTTCTTCCCTCCCCCTTCGTCTTTCCCTTAGTCGTCGTGAGTGTTTGTGCGGTCCTGGTATTCGTGTAATCCAGACATCAGGGAGTGGAGGAGGGGGTCACGAGATGTCGAGAGCTCGGGAGGGAAAGACAGGTGGTGGGAATCGCTCCAGCAGACATTTCTGTCTCAAGGTCTAAGGTTCCAGTGGTGGGCTGACTCATCACTGATCATCTCCTTAGTGGGTTGTCATGGTGATGGGAGGTGGCCAAAGCAGATGTGGAGTAGAGAGTGGGAGTGGGGAATGGCAAAATGATGCCAGGAGAAAAAGCAGTGTTTTTTGTTAAGATTATCCCTGGGTTCTACCTGGAGACTTCTGGTCCCTAGCCCCCACTGCATCCACCTCAGCATCCTGGCGGCAGATGATAAGATGACGGATACTAGAGTATCTCTGGGTAAATATATTTTGACGCCCCAAATGACTCTGTAGTTGACACAGCACATGCACTGAAATGACTGAGGTCCACTGTCTTGCAGGAGAATTTTGGACGACAAGAACAAAACTTCGAGTCCCATTACAATGAGATCTTGGAAACACTCGCTCAGAAATATGAAGAAAAAATACAAGCTCTAGGGGAGAAAAAGAAAGAGAAACTAGAGGCCTTATATGGACAGCTGGTCAGCTGCGGAGAAAATCTGGACACCTGTAAGGAGCTGATGGAAATGATAGAGGAGATGTGTCATCAGGAGAAGGTTGACTTCATAAAGGTCAGTAAGGCAGGAAAACGAAGTAACTGAAATGACAGTTACGGCTGGGGGAGGGTCGGTCGTCCCCTCCCTGCCTGCAGGTGTTGGAGTCGACTTCCGTGGTCAGCATCTGTTTGATTGCACTGGACGGTCACGACAGTGCGACTGTCACCCATGAGTGACTGGGCGGCTCATGCACAGCTGACCCCTTCCCTCCACCGTTGCTCGGGCAACTGCAGAGTCTCTTCCCCTGTTTTGGTTCCCTAGAGAGCCGTCCCCTCTCCTGGAGCTGAGCAGGAACAGTGCTTCTGGCCACCTCACACGGCCTCGTGAAGCTCCGGGGGGAAGCATGTCCAGGCCAAAAAGTCATCCCAGGTTCCTAGTTCCAAGAGCAGCGATTACAAATCTTACTTTATAAGCTTAGAAATGCAAAAAATCCTTTTCTCATTCCCTTGAAATCCAGCTAACTCTGATGTCAAGCCCCCGTGCACCTGCGCTGTGGGAATTTCAGTCTCAGTCAGAGCTCAGTCCCTTTTCTTCACCAGGTGCCTAGGACCTCGGGACGGCTGTGACATCCAGGATGTGGGGGAGGGGCCTTCAGCCTCCAGGGCTGCCTGGCTGCCAGCTATGGCTTCCACACGGAGCAAGCCCACGTGGTCCCTCAAAGCCCAAGAGCGCCTCCTTCCAGCCACACGGGTGTGGAACCCGTGACTGAACCTGGGGGGCTGGTTGGCTGTCACCACCATAGCACCCAGTGCTCAGACCTTTAGAACCAGGGTCCCTCGTCCCATGATCCCACTGTATCTCGAGACAATCCCGAAGGTGGAGACACACGTGAGGATGTCTCACTGTTATTTATGAGGGCGAGAGACTGGAGGAAGCAGAATGTCCAGCAGTAGAATGTCCTGCGTGAAAGGTGGGCGTCCCCCCATTCACACCGATGGGCACAGGGACCGTGTGTAAGGAGCAAAGGGCTTGTGTCACGTTGATGGGAAAAAGCAGCAGCCGTGGAAGGGCCTAGGAGTGGCTTTGTTAGAGTGTGGGATGGGGCGATTTTTTTCTTTTTCCTAATTTCCAAGTTTTTAAATAGTTTATGTTATTATATAGTTTGGAAAATATTTTATTTCTAAAATCCATTTAATATTTTCTCCTTTTCTCTGTTTCAGGATGCTGTGGCTATGGCTGACAGGTAATACTTTTGTTCTGATGTATTCTATTCCTCTCACCTCTGGCTGTCCAGAGACACTCAGCTCTGCTTGGCTGTGTGCTCCCAGCTTCAGCTTTAGTGTCCGCCCCCAGAGAAGGCAGAGCAGTGGCGTGGGCTCACGTGCACCCTCTGGTCCCGCAGCTCAGAATCAGGGCTGGAGGAGAGTGTGCGGTGAGGCCCAGACAGTGAGCCCACGCACGTCTCCTCCACAAGCCCCAGAGAGTGTCCCCGTGTCCCCCCGCTGTGCCAGCACCCAGCCTGCCCTGCAGCAAACACGCGTGTCGGAGTCAGACAGGAGCTCAGGTCCTGACCGTGGGCATCCAGCCCTCCAGCCTGCTCTCCTCACTGCAAACAGGGTTTGCTTTGTGGGAAGTGGCGACGTCCGTAGAGCAACGTGGACACTGAAGGGTTGGGAACATGGGTGTTGGCAGAAGACAGACCTGGTTTCCAGCTCTGCCCCTGCCACCTAAGCCCCGCGCCTGCCGGGAAGCAGGTGTGCGAGGACCACTAGCAGGAGGAGGGCGGTGGGCCTGTGGGGAGGAAGCCGCAGAGAGTGTACATCCGGGGCCTGGAGTGGCAGGGGGGCGGGAGCTTCCAGGTTAGCACCTGAGGGTCCTTCAGAGGGTGTGGATCTGTGTAGGTGACCTCCTGGGCCAGTCACTGAAGCAGACAGCAGACAGCAGAAGGCTCCCAGCAGCCTGTTAAAGAGATGAAGTTTCAGCAGAGCCCCCTTTATGCATTAAAGGTCCCCGGGTGCACCCTGGGACCAGTGGCCCTGTACAAGGCGCCTCGCCCCACCCCGCGCCTCCGCTGAAGCCTGCTCATTGGGGTTTGTCTTCCTCCCTTTCCCTGGGGCCCAGCACAGTGGATGGACCCAGGGGAGGTGCCCCCTCCATTCTCCTGAGCAGGATTTTTAATCCCAACAGACTCAGGAAGTTCCTGGAGACGAAAACAGACGTGGAAATCTCCACGCAGCCTGCCTTGGAAGACCAGACCCTGGACTTCTCTGACGTGGAGCAGCTGCTGGGCGCCATCAACACCGTCCCACGTACGCAGTGCCCCGAGTCAGAAATGCTGATGCCTAGGAACACCAGAACGATTTGGAAATGAGGGTTTGGCCCTCTTACTCTATGTCTGTGTCCTTATGGCTTCTAAGGGTGAGGCCAGAGGCTGACCTTCCAGGGGTCAGTGTCCACCGTCACTCTCCAGCAGCCTCGCACTAGTTTTGTTTGGAGAGCTTCGTGAACACCTGCCCTCCTAATCAATGCCAGATATGGAGCCTGCATTTTATTTCCTTGACCAGCCCGGTGGTTATGCCAGCTTTGCCCTTTCCTAGCCGTGTGACCTCTCTGAACCTTGGTTTCCACATCTGTAGAATGGACCTTAGAATAACCTCATGGGACAGGATGAGAATTAAAGGAGGTGCTGTACGTACATGTCACATGGTGGCCGGTAGCTCCCCACAATACTGTGATTCCTTATTTCTGAGATTAATACTAGAATTCAGCTTTTTTTTTTTTTGACAGCTCACCTTCCCTCCTCACCAACACCCAACATTGTGAGCGATATGGTCCATGTCCTTTTATGTTTTTCCTTTACGTAGCTTTTTGAAAGATCCACGTGGTTTTAATGGCTCCGTTCTTTCATTGGTTTATTGAATCTCCAGCTTTTATATGCTGGATGTTTCTAGGTTCTTTCCCCACCATGAGGTGTCCCAGAACGAACCTCGGGGGCCATTCTTAGACTCACTGGGGCAGCAGAGCCGGGGGCCTGACTGGCCCACCCCTGCGACGGCATGGGAGGGGTGGAGGACCACAGCTAGTGCAGTACCTCCTCCCCAAGCTCACGTGCGTTTGTCTGGCCGCCCACCCTTGTCCATCTGCTGAGCCCAGGGGTGCGCTGTGGGACCAGCGGTCCTGTGAAAGGGGCCACCGCCACCCGCGCCTCTGCTGAAGTCTCCGTGTTGGTGTTTGTTTTTCTCCCTTTTCCTTCCCCAGCTCCTTCTGCCCCAGTGATCAACCCGCAGGCCCCCAACTCGGCCACGGGTTCCTCGGTCCGAGTGTGCTGGAGCCTGTACTCCGACGACACCGTGGAGAGCTATCAGCTGTGCTGCAGGCCCGTGCGGGACAGCTCGCCTGGGAGGGACCCAGCAGGTGAGCCTCTGCCGGGAGCAGTCACGCTCTGACGTCGTGGAGGCCCCGGGAGGCCCAGGTGCCGCCTCCTCCCAGTTGAGAAGGGGGCATGGGATGAATCTGCTTGACATTGGGAACGGCCCAGAGGATGGGATGCTGGCAGGTGAGCATGGCAGACAGGCGGAAGACGAGGAGCCTGACTGAGGAGGAGGGCCCCGAGGCCGGGCTGAGGTGTCCGGAGTGTGTCTGCGCCGTCAGGTCAGCACTGTCCTTGAGATGAGTCTCCGGCCACACTGTGTGCAGGGAGAGTGGGGTCACCCCTCATCAAGGAGACCTAGCCGGCGTGGTGGCTTCCTCACAGGCCCTGGCACGTGAGGGCAGGTGGGTCCTCCTCAAAGCGACACCACGCTGGGGGGGACTGGCAGGTCAGCGTGCAGCCCCCGTGAGGGGTGAGGGCAGCTGCTGGTGCGATCTGCGTTCCAGGGTGAGCCAGGCTCTGGGAGTGGCCCCACTAAGGGCGCCTCTTGGCCTCGCCTCTTCCCAGGGAGGTCTGTGGCGGGGACCGGGGTAACTGCCTCCTCCACACCCCACATGACAGATAAGCCATTCTGCTGAGAGGAGCCCCACTGAGCACCTGAGGGACTCAGGGCCTGCCCCGTGTGGGGCGGTGGGGAGAGGTTGCTGGGAGAGGACTCAGAGCTCTGTCTTACGGACAGAGAAACTGAGTGAGGCTGAGACAAATGAGCTGTCTGCGGGGACACGTGAGCTATGGCAGAAAGAGGATGAGAATCAAACCTGCAGGCTCCTGGCCAAGAGCTCTGCTCCCTGTGCCAGGGCACGCAGGTGGAGGGCTCCGCGTGCCGGAGGTGAGGGTGGTTTTGTCTGCCAGAGACCAAGAAGGGTGGGAAATTCTTGAGAAAAATAAGAGTAAGTTTAAGCGATGATGAGAGGGCGAGAGTGGCCTAAGCACTAAAAAGGGCATGGAGCGGATAAAGGAGGTTGGGGACCACGTCAGAACTGGTTTAGGCCGTGAATCAGCCCTGTCGGCCCCCTCC
Organism: Macroglossus sobrinus; assembly: GCA_004027375.1. NCBI lineage: Eukaryota > Metazoa > Chordata > Mammalia > Chiroptera > Pteropodidae > Macroglossus > Macroglossus sobrinus. Next base: position 73,471 of record PVKZ01004116.1, read on the forward strand.
GCAGACTCACAGGAAAAGCCATTGTGTTGGGCTGTGCCAAGGCAAACTAAGAGCTTTTAAACGGGCCGCTTCGTTATAAAGGAACTCGTATCAGCGGGTGAATTGATGAGTTATCACTGCCTTTGAGAGTCTGGGGAGGCTTGGAGGTGCAGCAGTTAGCTTTGATACATGACAGCACCCCTACACCATTTTGGCTTCAAATGGCAAACATGTATTATTTCTTATCATTCTGTGAGTTGGCTAGACGGCCCCTCTGGTCTCGGCCAGCATGGCCAGGGCTGGATGGTCAAGGAAGGCCTTGCTTATGGATCTGGGGCCTCAGCTGTGACGGCTGGGATGGTTTGGTGGCCAGGGCCTCTGTCCGTGGGGTCTCATCCTGCAGGACATGGGCACCCACTTCCCACGCCTCTGCTAGAGTCACGTTCGCTGTTGTCCCATTGGCCAAAGGAAGTGACATGGCTAAACCTGGCTCTGAGGGATGGCGAGAAAGACGGACTCGCTTTCGGCAGTCAGGGGCAGAGGGCGTGCAGGGGGGCGGGGGAAATGCAAGGCCAGCCTTGTAATCTACAACAGGGGATTCAGTACAATGAATTTGCAACCACTTGGCCTATTTGGGGGTTGAATTCTTGTCTTTTTTTTTTTTTCCCCAGAGTTTACCATGACTGTCAAAGAAACATACTGCTTAGTGACAAACCTTGTGCCAAATACCCAGTATGAATTTTGGGTCACAGCTCAGAACAGGGCTGGTCTCAGCCCTGCCAGTGAATGTGCAGTGTACATGACAGGTAATGGGGCCACTTGTTTCTCTAGCAAGCCCTTCGTTCCAGAGGACACAGGTCACAGCTCTTTTGATGTGGCAGGGCTGTTGGTTTTAATCGGATGGACAGGAATAGCTGTGTATTTTTCTTTCATTTAATACAGTTAATCTACATGCCTAGTTTGGCAGAGACATCTCCTAGTTGCTCTCAAAATGTCGAAAGTACTGCTCTTGACACAGGGCCGTCCTCCGGTCTCAGAACACCTCGGAGGGACCCCCTGGTGTCTTGGGGTTCTGGCTACAGACGTGGCGGCTCATAAACCGCAGGCGTTTATTGCTCAGAGTTCTGGAGGCTGGGAAGTCCAGGTCTGGGGTCTCTTTATAATAAACGCCCCACACGCTCATGACCCAGCCACCTTCCAGGGACTGCAGATGGCGTCACACAGGGGACTAGGTTTCACTGTATGAACTGGGGCCGGGGGAGGGGGTCGTACACATTCAGTCTGTGGCACTGGGTTTGCTTTTCACTGCACGTATGTCTTGTACGGGGAGAGAGTCGCGGTGACGTCTCTGTCCGTGCCCTGGACAGAACGGCTGGGTAGGGACGGAGCGGTTGGTCACCTGTCCCTTCCCCCTGCGTTTAGCACCTTCTCCCCCCATCATAAAGAACAAAGAGATAAGGAGCTGCGAGGGGGCCGCGCTGATTTGCTGGGAGTCCGGGAACCTGAATCCTGTGGACTCGTACACGGTGGAGCTGACCCAGGCAGACACCCCAGAAGCCTCGGGCGTCACCGAGTGAGTCACGCGGGCATTTGCTGGCCATGAGAGGCCTCGCACCTGACACGGTGACACAGCTCAGAAATGTATGGAGTCTAGAGAGGAGGTCAAACTCTGTGACACACGGGAACCTGAGTCCTACGTCGCTCAGTTTTCGTGAGAAGTCACGGGAATGCGTTACTGAAGGTGAACGATGAGCTCACGAAGAGTGACGAACCGTTAAACCTCAGGTTGGCTTCCTTAGCTCAGCTGAGGTTTACCGCCCATTCATTCAGCACGTGTGGAGGGCCCCGGTCTCTGGTGAGACACAAATCCCCTGCTCTTAAGGAGCTGACAGTCGAGTGGGGAGAACAGATAAAGCAGACACGTGCGTCAGGCACAGCGCTGTGAAGAGAAATGAGACAGCTGGGCAGGCGGGAGCTTCAGGCCTGAGGACAGTGCCCGCAGGAACGGCCGGAGGCAGAGATGCGCTTGCTTTGCGGGGGGTGGGTGTGGGGGACTGAAAGGCCCCCCTTACCGGGGTTGAAGGGGGAGAGTGAGAACGGCATGAGCAAAAGCGATTTGAGATCAAGGTACAAGGGACACTACACGTCCGTGCAGGAGGCTGCCCGGAGGCTCAGGCTCACCCCTGGGTGGTAGAGCGCTGCAGGGGTTCACAGGCAGAGCCCCGTGCTTGACTGGGGTGACGGTGGCTCTGTGTCCTTGCCCAGGTCTGTCGTGGGCATCCCCACCTGCGAGGCCTTGGTGCAGCTGCAGCCCCAGCGGAGCTACACGATCTACGTGCGCGCCCTCAGCGTGGGGGGGCCCAGCGCAAGGAGCGAGCCCGCCACGGTCCACACCACAGGTCTGTGCCCGCGCCACACACTGCCCGGGACTCACGGGCCCAGTGCTGTCATGACTTCGTGGGAAAGTACAGTAGTGACCATGGAGAGGACTACACGGCGGGCCTGGTTGGGAAGGGACGCAGGGCTGACCAAAGCCCTGCAGCCCCATTTCACGGGTGGGGAGGCCGAAGGTCCAAGTCACACAGCAGTTTTTGCCTGAGCAAGCACTAGAACTCAAAGGTTTTTCTCCAGGTGGCCAGAGGCTTGTCACAGTAGATCTGGGTGGCCCAGATACCTCCTGTCTCACAGGCTGAACACGGCCCTTGGGTCAGCACTTCTGTGAAATCCCAGAAAGAGTCACTGGCTGTGGCTCATCCCCCAATTCCTGCCATCAGCCCAAACACTGCCCCACCCACCGCCAGCTCAGACCTGCTGCCCGCCTCCTCCCAGACCCTCATGGGTGCCCACATGCCCAGGTCCAGCTCCTCCTCCCTTCTCACTTGGCATCATAATGTCATCAGACTCACACCTCATGTCCAAGTGTTGAGTCAGTAGGGACATTCCGTACACTGCTGTCCCAGCACTGCTGCGGCTCTGGGTTCTGGGCTTTGCCAAGGTGCCCTGAAGCCAAGAAGCCCCTCCCAGCCCTCCCAGAGCGAGTCCAGTTCAGGCCAGCTGGGCGAAGTGTGGGTAGGAAGCAGGAGCAGGGAGCCTGGCCCAGGGCTCAGGGCATGACGTCCCCCTGACCGGGATCTTTCACTGAGGGACAGTGTGATTTTGTCCTGTCTCCAATGCCGGGGAGGAGGTCTGTGTTTAGTCCCCACTTGCATTCCTTCCATACAGATAGGAAAACAAGGTAAGATGCCACCTAAGGGGGGAGGTGTTGGCTGTGAGCAAGCCCAGCACTTTGTCTTGTGCTAGGGCCCTCCTGTGGTTGGCTGGCGCTTCTAATTTCCTGTGCTGACTTGGTGTTTTGAAATGTCAAATTCTGGCTATTTCAGCGAAAGAGAACAAGGCGAAAGGTACTGCCAGCTCTTGACTATACATCTTGACTATGTATTAGTTTGTTCACATGATTTTTTAAGACTGTATTTGTAAAAATCTCAAGTGAACTTGAATCAGCAAAAAATGTTATATATTCCAAAGTCGTCCTTGTTTGGGACTAGAGAGCGGGCAGTTAGGGCCACACGGTGTCAGCTGCCGAGTGGGAATCTGCTTCTTGCCAGTCAGTTTAGATGGCAAATGAAATTTCCAGCAGCATCAAATTGTGACGACATTGTGAACAGCTGGATGGTGATGCTTGAAGCGTGGTGTGAGACGATGAGAAGGGGCAGAAGGGGAACTTAAGAATTTGGCCCAGTAATGGAGACAGTAATGGAGAATGGATGGTGGCGGCGCCGAGAAGAGGTGACTGGCTGTGGGTCCCCATGGGTTTGCTCCCCTGCAGGCAGCTATTTCCGCCTGAACCAGCACACGTGCCATCCCTGGCTGAGCATCTCTGAGGATGGGCTGACAGCTGTACGGAGTGAGAGGAAAGCCCCAGCGAGGGAGCCGCCCCCCAGTGACGCCTGCTTTGCCAGGTAGGTGCCGTCTGCCACTCACTAGAGCATTTTATGAACCTCCCTGATCCATGCTGTGGTTTAGGGAAAACTGAATGATGACTGATGCAGCCTTGAAGCGGGTAAGAAGTCCCAGAAGTGGGTGAAGGGAAAGGGGCATGGTAGGGCGGAGAGGCTGGTACTGCCAGAAGGGACCTGTGGCCTCTCGGGGTCCAGCCCCGGGCTGCCAGAGCTGGAGGTGTCAGACCACAAAGCCATGGCATGAGGGTCACACTGTCACGCGTGGGAGGAAGAAACCAGGACCCTGCTCTCCGAATGCTTAGCCTGGCGCTTGCTCTCACACGTGAAACCCTATTTTAAAACTCCTGACGAAGAACCGGCGGTGGAGAGCCCACGGGAAGCTGCTGCTGGCGGAAGTGGCCACTGTGCTAGGCGTGGCTGGGGGGAGCGGTGGTCCACCAGAGAGGGCTCTGTCTGGATCTGCCTTCCAGGGGAGCTGTTCCCAGCACCTCCCTGCACAAGTGCGGCCACCACTGACCCACCCCGGCGGTCGGCGCCACACACCTGCACAGCCAGGCGCGGTCACCCCCGGTCACACATGCCTCCACTTTAAAACCAGGTGTGTCGCTGTCATGGGGAATCTAATTCCAGTCCGAGGGCGCCATTACTGGGAGGTGGAGGTGGACGAGCATTCGGACTACACGCTGGGAGTGGCCTTCGAAGACGTCCCCAGACGGGAGGACCTGGGAGCAAACTGCCTGTCCTGGTGCATGAGGCACACGTGGGCACCATCGAGGTAAAGTACAGTCTGCCTTCCTCAGACTGAAGTTCACTTTTGAAACAGCAGAGGGAGAGGTTTTCACTAACAAAAAACTAAGGCCCACAGTACATGCTAGAAAATATTCCAAATTCTAAGATGTTTCAGGACCTGTTTTCAGCCCCTTCCCCTGTGGTGCGGACGAGAAGGGAGAGAGCAGCTTAGGGTGCTTTTCTGTCAGACAAAAACAGCTAACGTTCCTGCAGAGCCGACGGGGTGCGAGCACTGCTCCGCACGCGTCCACACACTGTCTCGTTTCCCTCTCATGAATGTGTTAGCCCACCTTCAAAACAAGAAAGCTGCGCCTCACAGCAGTGGGTATTCCACCCGGCACGATTCAGAGCGTGGGTTCAAAACCTGGCGGGCTCCACAGACGGCATTCGTCACCACTAAGCAACTGGATTTCATCTGTGCTCAGTTTTAGAAATGGACATTGCTTTGAAGCCCCAGCTCCATCTTTTTAAGTAAATGTGGGCAGAGGTAAAGGGCAAGGCTCACTGGTTTGCTTCTGCTGCTGAGCGCTGTCCGGTACACACGGGGTGTTTCCGCACAGCTGCTAAAGCCCCAGGAGGCCCAGGCCAAGGGGCACTTTCAGACCTAGAGGGCCATGGTTGCAACCTCCCTTCATCTCAAAAACTGCCAAAAAATTCACCACACCTCTCGCTCAGCACCCCTGGCGCTAGGCAGCCTGACGCTCGCTGGTTTGCTGAATCCTATTAAAGTTTCGTCTCGTGTTCTTTGCCCACAAGCCTCCATCATGGTAAAACAGTTTCTCACAGGCAATGAGCATATTATACTGTATATAAGTTTCTTAGGTTGAGAGGTTGTCCAAAAATAAGGAGTTTATAAGTTTCTTAGGATAAATTTTAGAAAGAGATACATAGTTTTGGAAAAGGCCTGTTACTTTAGTAGTCATTTAATACACAATCATAGAATTTGAAAATTAACATAAAAGTATTTTGTAAGTAGCCAGTCTACAGAATTTCTAAAGATTTGTAATATCAACATTTAATTTTCAGGCATAAGTATGAATTTCTACACAACAAGATGACTCCAGATATAAGAATAACAGTTTCCCCAAGGAAGATTGGCATTCTGTTAGACTATGAAAATTCAAAATTGTCATTTTTCAACGTGGACATTTCTCAGCATCTATACACGTTTAGTTGTCAGCTTCCCCAGTTTGTGCATCCCTGTTTTTCTTTGGAAAAGCCTGGGTGTCTAAAGATACACAATGGCGTTCCGATGCCAAAGCACATCACCTTCTATTAGAGCGTTCTGATGCCCGGCTCCGTCTGCTCTGCCACCCGCCCCTCAGCGCTCTGAACTCGGTATTCAGCCAGCACCCCCAGCACCACTCACAGCTCATGGGCTCATCTGGCAGACTGGCGTGCTGTCACTCGCTTTACCTGACCTGGGTTCTAGTCCTGTGCACCTCTGTGGCGCTGTTAGTCATTACCAGGCCTGGCTGTGAAATGATGGCTCAGACTAAATGAACTCAAAGGTCTTTCAAACTGTCAAACTGTAATGGCCTGTTTGTTATCTGCAAAATAACTGAGTTGTCAGTGGCTGCAGCAGCCCCAGCACCCCTGTGACATTTCATCACTCGGCCACAGACTTGAGACGGCAGGGAACTGTCCACAGGGAACCCAGGAAGCCACGTGCCCGTCTCTTCCATATTCCCAGTACGTAGTGGCCCAGTGCACACTCTTTATAACACCCTGTTCCTCCTTCATAGTAGTTACCCATTTCTCCTGGTGAGGTGACCTCTGCCCTGTCCACGAAGGCAGGGACAGTGTCTGTCTTGTTCATCACTCAGTCCCCAAGGGCTAACACATAAGGTACACATGAAATACCTATTGAATAAATGAGTATCTTCCTCATCCAACCGCTGCTCTTCGGCCTCTCAGTTCTCCTTTGGAGGGACAGCAAAGGCCGCAGGCCGGGAGACGGAGAGAACCGGAGGGGAGGCAGTGGGGAGGCGGGGCAGGGCAGGCATCTGTGGCTTGACAGCGAGACTGGGGGAGGTGGAACACCACTCACACCACACACGTCACGTCCCACAGAAGCCTACACACAAATGCGGTGCTCTCACTATGCGTGTGTATTGGGGGGATGGAGGAGGATTCTAGGAATGTCCGTTAATGTAAGAAAACCAGATTTCAAATCAAGACCTAGGTTTGATTTCTTCTTTGTAGCTACTTTGCCTCATAACTCTAGAAAAGTCACTTTATCTTCCAGAACTTCCGTTTCCCTTTAAACAGAGAGAAAAATAATAGCTTTTTGTCTCAAAGGATGAGATTTAATGACAAACGTGAGAGTGCAGAGCAGTGTGTGGCATAAAGCAAATGCACAACAATTTCATCTCACCACTTACAGTTCTGTGTTTACTGGAAAATCTTTCCCATTTAAAACTGTCACGTTTTCCAGCACACTCAGTCTGACACGATGAACACCTCTCATCTCCTGTCTCAAATCTCTGCCTCTTGGTATAAACAGCAGCTCAGATTCCGGAATTAACAACTCACCTTGACAAATCTTACAGGTTGTTACACACACGCGCACTCAGCTTGACCTGCCAAGCTGAATTAGTACCCTGAAACAAAGTACAGCTCACGTAAGCACAGAGATGCTTTAAGTTATGAACAGTTAAAACATACATATGTGTGTATTCAAAAGTGGTGTCAGCTACTGCAGTAGAAAACTATGGAACAGGAAGTAGGGTATCACAAATAAGGCAGGTTTGAAATCAGGGTTCTGATGAATCTAGGCTTTATGGAGTACTTCACATGTCATACGAACACAGATAAAAACTTTACACCTGGGAAGTTTTGGTAAAATTTTATCGGACCAAGAAAAAACCATCTAGAATTGGCTTTGACATTTAAAATCCACTTGATTTAAGCAAGACAGATTACCTTCTTCAAGCATCTTAATTATTCAGCATAAAGAACTTTTGTTTAAACTGTTTCTCATTTTCTACAAGAAGAAAAAATAAGTCTAGAACAGAATCAAACAGAACTTGGTTTTTGAAAATATTCCAATTCCTTAAAATACCATGAATAATCTGCTGAAACTGAACTTCAAGGGGCAGATTTACCTCAAGGCCATGTTCACCTGCCACCTGCTGATAAATCTGTTAAAAAAAAAAAAAAAAAGATTTTTTTAAAGACCACTGCAGCCACAATCCCTGACACTGGGCAGTTAAAAGGCATCAAAATCTGTCTTCTTTGCTTTACTAACATCACTGTGTAACTCTTCAACAATTATTAACAGAGCTTTGGATACTGTCAACAAAGGGGAAAGAGAATATGTAAAACAAGCACAGAATCTTGGAGTAAAATATAATGGGTTTAGTAATTCAGAACACTCAGAATTTATAGCACCCTTATTAGATAGGATTGGAAATTTGGTTAGACTTGAGATATAAAATGACATTGGTTTCTGGTAAAATTAAATTGCCTTTTATTTGAGAAAGTATGATTAAGTTCCTGCCAGTTAAAACAATGATAAGCAGTCACTGTACACATCCAATAAAATATTTCTCATCCTCCAGAATTTGTTAAAATCCTGATCTCACACGGCTCACACACTGGCAGCTGCTCCCGGTACAGTTCACCACGACGTAGCATTCTGTAAGGAGACAGACTGGGGGTTTCTAGCCAGGGAGGTTTAGCTGCCGGAAAGCCGCCTGGCCCGTCTGAAGGCCACACTGCAGGAAAGGTCCTCTCCTCCTTCCTAAAGGACGTCTCGAGTGTCTAGTCACCTTCCTCTCAATGAACCGTAAGATTCTCATGCGTTCACTGTCTCTTTCTCTACCCTTTCTAATCTGTAAATTTACTACTGCTATTTTTCTACAGCAAAACACTGGAAAGTATATAATTGCTGTTGGTAGATAAGTAGGTCTTGACTTTATTTTGCAAACAAGACCTGTTCTATCTACCTTTTCATTTAGGAGGCTAAAAGCAGAGTCACTTTGACTTCAAGGACTCTATTTCTTCGTCTCCAGAAGAACATGACCAAGTCTAGCTTTTAAAACACTGTCCTAGCATACTAAGATAGTAAGGGAATGATAATATATTGTTTTCAAGCGTTAAGAGATTTGAACTCTTACATAGGCTTGCTGCACTGCGATCAATGGTTTAATAGATTTAAATGCAAGATAAGAATCCGAGCTTTGGAAAGAAGACCCCAACCAGTCACAGCATCTTTTCTTGGAACTGGGATTCTCATCTCGCTGTCCCCGCTGTTCATTCTCAAGCCTACATGTGGGTCTTTTGTCTGGAGGGACCTTAGGAGATGCCCTTAAATCCACATATACTGGATTGGGGACAAGAACATAATCCATTAACTGGGAAAGCACGCACCCAACAAAACTGAGATTTCCTAGCTGTGTTTTAACAGAACAGGAACTCAGTTTCTGGAGGCAAATTTACTGACTATATACATTACTCATTGGTAAGCCCATCCTACTATTCTGCCACTCAGAGAGATTCCTACCTTCTGACTTCCTTTCATATGCCATCCAGTTAAGCGGGAGAGCGGCAGGGAGAGAGAAGGAAAACAAGTATTCAAAAGTAAGGGCAGAGCTCTGGAGAAAGGTGTAAGATACCAGACACTGTCTTACGTACAGTTCAGTTTAGTAACCAGCCACAGATCGCTGGGCACTTGGAATGCACCTTGTCCACCTAAGGCCTGTATAGCTCAAAAGTCACTTCTCGGAAGCACTGCCTAATTCCTCCCTCTCCCAGGCTGAGTTCAGTGCCGCACACTCACCTCTTTTAGAAGTGCCACACGGCAGCCACTGACCTGCGCAAACCACAGGCAGGAACTGTGCCTTCATGATTTCCGAATAAGCAGAACATGGAAACAACAGCATTCTGCTTTCAATGAGCGCACATACCTGAAACGAGACATCAAATTGTCTTCCGAATTAAAAGGAGAAAAACCTCTCCATCGGGAAGCAAAGCAGCTTTCAAATTTGTGGGGTGGAGGTTAAAAATGTGATCGAATGATTTTCAACCTTTCTTGTATTCCAGTGCCTAGGGGATATGTTTGTGTTCCTTGTGCCTGGAATGATGAAGGTCCTGGAAATACGAGACTGTGCTTACGATGGCATTTTTAAGGTAATACTTCTCACGATACAATCACTTATAACAGCAGTTATCTGTCTATTATCTAAAATTTCTTTGAAACATTTGCATAGAGCCGTTGTTCTTAAAAGTGTGGTCTTTGGGGGTACCCCTGAGATGCTTCCAGAGGGTTAGTCAGGTCACAACTATTTTCATAACATAAGACATTATTTGCCCTTTTCACTCGTATTCCGTGAACATCAGCACAGCTTAACCAGAGGCTAGTGACCTGGGAGGACATTCATCGCTGACAACTAACGGAGTGTGTGTGAGTGTGTGTGTGTGTGTGTGTGTGTAAAATAATAAAAGCTCTTTGGTATCCTCAGTGGTTTTTATGGAGGTCCTGAGACCAAAGTTTGAAAATTGTTTATACAGAGTCTCCATGGCTCCCTTACAATGAATATCTAACTGAATGAGTTCCTTGGTGGTAAGATTTCCTCTATGTGATGCTAACGGTTTTTCAGTATCTGCTAAAGCACGAGTTGCCTTCTAGACCTCTAAGGCTTGCTCACTACCCTGCAGGGCATTTCCATTCAATAAAGATGACAGAGATAAAACACAATACATTTAAACAGCACGAGTGCCAAATGCAGCATTGCTCACGAAGCCAGGTGAGGTTTGACTGCAGTGCATTCTACAGCATCTCACTCCTCACCCTCCCACCCCAACGGATGAATTGTTTACCAACCAAGAGAGACAGTGCAGTGGGGAGAAGAGAGTTCTGGGCTGCAAATGAAGCAATCTCTCTTCTAGTCCCAGCTCCCTCACTATCAAGCCGTGGGACTTGCAGCCTATCTCCTCTCACTATGCTTCAGTTTAAACTGAAGCAAAGGGGATGACCGAGGTGACGCTGTGCCACCTCTAATACCGAATGTCTGCTGGCAGAGTCAGGAAGCTTAAAAATTACCAATTGTGTGTTTATGTTTCTAAGTTAATGTAACAGGTGCTGCTGCCTCAAACAGGAATCCCCCAATTTAGAATGCCTCGGTACGCACAGACCTTCATGTCACCTCCTTAGGCGACGCAGGAACCACCTACGTGAAATTCACCTAATGAATCCTTTAAACTTTATTGAGTGCGTATTTCTCCCTTCCACATTTTGTCCCCGTCTTCGCTCCGTGATCTGCCAAACTCGTTTTTTCAGACCAGGTCGAGAAAGCTGAGCAGTGAGTTAGGATGACTCCTAGGTCGCTGGTGGCACTGACAACCAGACAGACACACCGACCCCTCCCCTCAACTCCGGTTCCCCGCCGCATCCCCCGACACTCGACCCGCCATGTGGCCAGAGAGCCTCTTACCATACGCGACAGACGCAGCCAGCCCGCCAGTGTCAGGTCTCGGTCGCAAGTCCGGCCTCCTTCCGGCGGAAGAGTGCGCTGTGTGACTTCCGGGGCGTGGGGAGGAAGTCCCGCCCCACGCAGCAGCGTGACGTAGGGGACCCCATGGAGGTGTGGCGCGCAGGCTCGGACAGGGTGAGGCGGGTGACGCGCCTCTTCAGGGTCTGCTGGAGTCCCTTGGGAGTCGAACGGAGGGACAGCTGGACAGGAGGTCATTGTTGCTGGGTGGGGAGAGGGCCGGGACCCCCTCAGCGCAGCCTGGGACAGCGACTCAGAGACTCCGTTACCTCAAAACCTCCTCCTCCTTCTCTTCGGGCGTCCTCCCCCCAGCCGCCTTGCCCCACCTGCCACCTGTGTTGTTTGTCACTGTCCTCAGTGTATCTGTGCAGGCCCGTGCCTAGCTGTAATAATGGCTGCCACCTACCGAGCACGGGCTGCTTGTCGCGTCCTGTCAGCGGGCGCCCGTGAGCGCCGCGTTGTTGGCTGCAGGAAGCGCGCTCATTCACCTCGGAGGGGTGGAGCGCCTGCAGAGCCCTCCGCTCGACAGTGGGCTCGGCGGTGTTGGAGTTAGGAAGACAGATTGGAAATTAAAATTGTCCGTTAGCTTCCTGAAACTGCCATAATAAGGAAGTACCACCAACTGGGTGCTTAAACAACAGATATTTGTTCTCACAGGTCTGGAGGCTAGAAATCTGAAATGACGGTGTCAGCAGGATCAGGCTTCCTCTGAAACTGGGTAAATTCCTTGCCTCTTCCCAATTTCCGGTGTCCAGCCATCCTTGGCGTTCTTTGGCTTGCGGCTACATCACTCCAGTCTCCTAACTCTGTTCTCTCAGGGTGTTTTCTCTGTGTCTCTGTCTCTCGTCTCTTTAATGGTCACCAGTTCTGTTGGGTAAAGGGCTCACTCTATCCAGTATGACCCAGTATTCACTAAGTACATCTGCAAGGACCCTATTTCCAGATAAAGTCACACTCTGAGGTTCCAAGGACATGAATTTTTTTGGGGGGGTGACACTATCCAACCCAGTACAGCTCTCAAGAACTTAAGAAGTAGGCATATATTAATAAATTCAATCCTGCACTTCATCTGGAATAAGAAAGCATTAAAAAAGGAAAGAAAAGGCATTGCATTGATTCCAGGAATAATGTTAGAAAACTTGTTGCTATAAATTATTGTAAATAGTTTAGAGGTTTAAATGTTAATCTATTATGATTTAAAAGAAAACACTTTGCAAAATGGAAATAGATAAATAGCTTGATAATAGCCACTTAGCAGAAATCTATGGTAAACATCATACTTAATGATAACGCATAAGCAGCATTCCCACTAAAGTCAGGAAAAATGGAATGCCCACTTTCACTACTAATGTTCAACACAATGCTAGGTTTTGTATCCCATACAATAATTAAAAAGGCAAAAATATTAGGAAACGAAGTGAGAATATTTTCAGATGAAGTGATTTTTAGAAAATGCAGGAGAATGGAATGACTATTAGAACCAATTAGATGGTTCTAAAAGTGGCTAAATAAATTAATATATAAAAACATATTTCTTATATACCAGTAATAAAACAGGGGAAAAAAATAAAAAATGCTGAGTAAAAGATATTCAATACTTTTATGGGAAATGTGAAATATGATTGACATTAAAAACTCAAGTAAGTATAGATTTCATGTTCCAGGATGGGAAAATTTAGTGTTTAAAGATGGTACTTTATCGATTAGTGAAAAATTTTGATATGGTGCCTATTAAAATCGTGATAGTATCTCCAAATAACTCTGGTCGAATTTATGTTATTTTGATACACTCTTGAGTGCTATTTATTGATATTTTATTTATAGTGTTTGTATCTCTTATGAGTGAGATTGGTATGTGGGGTTTTGGGGGGGCACTGTTAATCAGATATTGGTTAAAATTATATTAGATCCCTTAAGTTTGGGAGTATTTCATATGGGAGTATTTTCTATGCTCTGAAATAATTTAAGTTTAGAATTATTTGCTCTTTTAATAGCTAAATAGAGAACTCAGTTCTGAAAGTGTATTATATGAGGCATTATATAGAGGAAGGGGCATTTGGGGAGAAGGACCAGTTCAGAGACCAGGCTCAAGTGGCAGGGCTGGCACAAGCAGGTGTGGGGTAGGGGCTGAGTGCCAGGAGGAGGGAAGAGAGGATGGGTGAGGGCCCAGTTTCCTCACCCTAAACCCCAGCTTCACAGCCCCTGGCTGCCACCTGCCCTCAAAGCTGCAACCAGTGTGAAGTGCTGCCATCAGACTGGCCTGGCATCAGTGCTCAGAACGGGCCCCAGGACTTCCTACTTGGCCACTTTGTCTGCCTGAGGGGTGGACCGCTTGTCCTCTATGCCCTGGCCTCAGAAGGAGAGCACCTAGCAAGGTGTGGAGAGTGGCCACTGCCAGGTGAGCCACTAGGGCTGGAATTCAGGTGGCATTACTTTGTGCCAAGAGAGGGGCTGACCAAAGGCTTTATAAGGGAAGGAGGGGCCGTAGGAGGGTGTGCTGGGTGGTAAGGGAAGGGCCTGCTCTGGCCCCAGGGTGAGCCCAACCCTTTTCTGGCTGAAAGTGGCCCGCTGGGAGCACTGACCCCAAAACCTTGCCTCTCACAGAAGGGCCCTTTGTCCAGGACTAGACTGAAGGAGGATGGGAGGGGCTGGACATTTAGGTCAGACTGCGGTCACAGAACCAAGGGTTGCCACCAGAGCCCCACAGGCCTGCTCAGTGACAAGAACCCACTGGGCTGAGGTTCAGCAGGGGCCTCCAGGGGAAGGACAAGGCCCTAGGGACACTGCTTGTTATACCCAGTCTCAGGGCCACCCTCACCCTTCTGTTCTCCCGAAAGCTCAGTCGGGGTGAGAGGAGAAAGAGCTCAGGTCCCCAGCAAGGCGGCTTATTGGGGTGGGTAGCACTGCCAGGCTGGGTGCCCAGAGATTGGCACATCTGCCCCTGGGCTCTGACAGCTCCAGGGCCTTGCTTCTTTGGCTGGCTTGGCTCAATTGAAAGCCAAAGGGAGGGGTGGCTGTTTCTCCAGGTCAGGAGGGATGCAGGGGTTCAGTACCTCGCGGTGGTAGGGTCTGGGGAAGGGGAGCAGCAGGAGAGGCAGTACTGTACAGTGGTTAAGGTCACGGGCACTGAAGCCAGACTGCCTGGGTTTGAATCCTGGTTCTTCCACTTAACTAGTCTGTAACCTTGGCATCCCCGCCTAGCCTCAGTTTCCCCATCTGTAAAATGGGAAAGACAGCGGTATCTTTCATGACGCCATTAGGGTTAAATGGAGTTGTAGCACGATTTCTGGTGATAAATGTCATCTCTGTAGATGGAGCACTACATGGGGAGCTAGATCCTCTCCCCGAAGGGGCATCTTCTCATCCAGACCCCGACTCAGAGTCCAGAGGCCCAACTGATGGTGGCCAGAGTGACACCCCAGTGAGGAACTTTCAGAGGGAGAGTTAGGGGCTTTTCCTGCTGGGCGATTCCCTGAGAGCTCTGGGGCAGGGGTCACAGGGAGGCAGCTGGCCTCTGAGGGCCCATTGTTCTCCTCTGAGGTGAGGAAGCCACCTCCTCCCCACCCGGCCTCCCCTGACACCCAACCCTGCCTTTTCAGGAGCAAACCAAAGAGAAACAAACCTGCCCTTCTCCCCCTGTCCACTCACAAAGAGCTCATAGTGTCTCACAGTGTTCCTGCCCAGCCTTTTGAACTTATTGTCCCCAGTTCACAGATGAGGAAGTTGAGGCCCAGAGGGAAGAAGTGGCTTATTTGTGTTCCAGGTAGAAAAGCGGCACAGCCAGGGCGAGGTCTCCCAGTCCCGTGTCCAGTATTGCCGCACAGACTCACAGGTACACCACGTGCACAGCCATGAGTGTCAGCCCCACATGCCGAGTGCACAGCCTGAGAGGGGAGGCAGGAGGGACAGTGGCTGGGACCCCACTCAGCAGCCAGATGGTGACCGCTGTTTTTTTTTCCCCCCTTCCTAGATGAGCTTCACATCCTAAGTAACAAGAGCAGAAGCCTTCAGCTTGCCTCCTCCCCAGGTAGGGTGTCTGCTGCCCCAACAGGGGCCAGAAAAGTTCACCCTCTTCCACAGCTGTGACCACCATTTGGCCCAGTGGCTCCAGGAGTGGGGGAGGGAAGCAAGACCCAAGGTACCCTCCTATCCGGTCAATTGCAGGAGAGTGTGACCAAAGGCCAAGGGACTATGCACGTGACTGGGTCCTCCCTGTGGTCTCAGGGCAAGGGAGATGGGAGGGGGAGACCTGAGCCGAGGAAGATCCACCGTCCAGGTTTTTTGGGTTCCCAGGATGGGGGTTTTTTCATTTTAAAACCTGGAAAGTCCCAGGCAAACTGAGATAAGTTGGTCACCTGAGTTTCCCGCAGCTCTCAGTCTGAGAAGATCATACTCACCCAGTCATACCATGGACTGGGGCCGGAGGGAAAGGGAAGGTCAGGGATGGGAGAGACGCAGTCGTCGGGGCTCTGCAGCGTGGGCTCGGCAGCCCTGCTCCTCACCCCTGTGCGAGTCCTTCCCACCCAAGTCAAATCCAGTGTAGTCAACCCACTGCCTTCCAGTGAGCAAACCCGGAGGTCTGGGGTGCTAGGCCCTTGCTTCTCTCGGCCCCTCTGCCAGCCCAGGAGAGCTCTTGCCCACAGGCCCTGCTTTCAACCCCTTCCCCAGGCTCTCTGAGACCAAAGGTCAGGCACAGCCCAGAGAGTGAGGTCATCTTCCCGAGTCCCAGAAGCCCTCTGTTCCCCGTGAAGACAGGAGAAACCTGAACTAAATACATTTCCCACTTCGCTGTAGAGGAAGAGGAGGTAAAAGAGGTGGCATACTTAGTAAGAAGGGCACGAGACAGTCGTGCAGGCATACAGTAAGCTTTGTGCACTCCAGCGACCTCTGTGAGCCTCAGTTTCCTTATTGAAAAATTGGCCCAATACCCGTCAAATGGATCGTATTAAGCTCAGTAGACACATGCTGCTGAGATTGCTGGAGGGGTCTTTCTCCACTCACCTTGGAGGAGGGGCCTGTCCTGGTCCAGATCTCATTCTGGTTTCTCTTTCTCCAGGACTTCTGTTCAGTCCAGGTACTAGCTGACGCACTAGGTGACCCACAGTGTCAACTCCGGGGAGTGGCAAGATGAGAGAGAGTTGGGGAAAGGGAGGGGAAGAGAATGGAGTAGCTGGATTTTGAGATGAGAAGAAAACTTGGATGAGGAGGAGGTCACCATTTTTGGAAACCGAGGGGTTCTCAGGGTGGCTCAGGGCAGGATTCAACCATGACACCCACGCCTCTGGAGTTCCTGAGCACAGGGCGGCAGATGAGGGGTAGTGAGGACACTCACCTTGGGCCTGGCCCCAAATCGGGTGTCTCTGCATCATGGGCAGACACCTCGCTCAGTTCATCGCAGCCTGTGCAGATGTCTGGTCCCTTTGTCCTCGCAGGGCCTGACCAGGGCAGTCAGCACCATGAACTTCTTCCTCTCTGAGGCTTTGCTGGGTCAGCACTTTAAGGCTGTGGACTCGGAGGGCAGCGAGCCTGAGCCTGGAGACCTCTTCCTGTTCAGGCTGATGTCCCCGCCAGATGCTGGTGTGGGGCCCATGTGGGCGTCCACTGCGGCCACGGAGGAATCATCCACTTCGAGGGTAAGCGTCTGCAGCTAAAACGGGCCCTCGTCGGCGAAGAAGGCTGCCCATCCCCGCCCTGCTGCACCAGTGGGCAGGCCACAAGGGAAGGAAGACCAGCCCCGAGCTTGGGGCACGGCCTCTGAAGATAGGTGCTTGGGCACCAGAGTATGGGGCTCAGGAAATCCGGGTCCTGGGAGATGGGGGTGCAGGGTCATGGGGCTGAGATCACAGGACCTAAGCCTGGCTGTGATCCACAGCCATCCACCTGTTCCTGCAGGCAGGAATCCAGGTGGCCACCGGCTGCACACTTTTCTGGGCTCCTGTGAGGGTGGTGTATCCACACGGGCGGTGCCTGCTGCTGCTCTCCCACTCGCTGTGGCGTGTGCCGTGTAGACGCAGTGGTGTGGACCATGCGGTGCTGGAGGCCATGGGCGCCGACCACTTCCCTGTCCTGACACACAGCAAGTGCATGCACTTTTGCACTGCACCTGCTCAGCCTGGGGCCCAGCGTGGAGCCCCTGCAAATAGCACCGAGTCCCCTGATCTCGGGGAGCTCAGCCCAGCTCCCCACTCAGGACCCCATCCGCCTCCCTCGCTCATGAACCACAGCTCACCAGTGCGTTCCTGCGAAATCCGCACTCTCCCATCTGCCCGGGCCACGTTCCTTAAACTCAGGGCCAGCTTTCCTCTGGCACACGGAGCCCTCGGAGGCAGACGAGGCCTGCCGGCTCTCGGGGGTTCCACACTGAAACCCTAACCCAGCCTCTGTCCCTTCGTTCCTAGGTGTCGGTTGACGTGGACTTGACCATGGCAGACTACACAGTGACCTCAGACCCTCCAGTGTGGACATGGGGGCTTCAGAAATGGCCATTAAACTTTTCCAAAGGTGAAGTCGGGGTTCATCGCCCCTCATTTGGGCCCCATCTCTCCCCACAGCCCTCGGTAGACTCTTAGGCACTCTTGAACCAGCCTTTCTTAAATTCCATCATTTCCAGAAGTCCGTCCTCCCAACCTTCCCCCCCACTCCCACCCCCCGCCCCAGCTTCCTGGTGGGAACCAGGACGACGTAGTCAGAGGGGCCCCGATTTTGTAGGAAAAGTGGAGGCCGGTTTCCGGGTGTGGTGCTCTAGGACCCCCAGGTTTCGGCACAGCCTTCTATTCGGTCCCCCTCTTTCCACCGAGTGGGTGCGCGTCCTCGCTTGTGTCTGGGATGAGCAGAGCCCTTAGCCGCCGTTCCACGGGGCCAGGTGGGGCGGGGGGTGAAGGCGACCTGCGTGCCTTGGAAGGCTGTCCCGTCATCAGCCCAGACCCGGAGGTGCATCCGTCTGTCGCGTTAAAGGGTGGTCTGCGCGGTAGCTCCCGGGGGGTGGATCTGCGATGGGTCGGGGCGGGGCGGGGCAGGCCCTCTGCGGACACGCCCCCCGGGCCGGGCGCCTTTAAGAACCTCTGCGCGCGGCCCTGATTGATAAATCCGCGCGCTGCCTGCGCCTCCGCACACTGCGGCCTTTGCCGAGCGCAGCGCGCCGCGCCGCCGCCGACCTCGCCTTCCCGCCCGCGCTCCCCTCCTCTGCGGCCGTCGCCGCACCCCGGCCACCCCATGTCGGCCGCCCCCGCCTACAGCGAGGACAAGGGCGGCTCCGCGGGTCCCGGGGAGCCCGAGTACGGCCACGACCCGGCGAGCGGTGGCATCTTCTCCTCCGACTACAAGCGGTGAGGGAGCCGCCCCGAGGGTGGGCAGGGGCCTGAGGCCTCCCGGGTCCCGCGCCGGCGCCCGGCCTCGCAGACGCGCGTCGGCACCATGGACAGCGCCCGGCCCGCCAGCCAGGCCCAGCTCAGGCCCCGCCCCGGCCGCGCGCCCGGAAGGCCGCGGCCACCTCCCGCAGCGGGCCGGGCCTCCTGATCCTGTCCCTGCCGCCAACACCCCGCCCGCCGGAGGGGCCGACTTGGCGTCTGGGAAGGGGGTTGGAGGCTGTGGGGGATGGGCCAGCCAGCTCTTTGCCTGCCCCGGGGTTTTTTCTGTAGGTTTGGATTACGGGCCCCCAGCCTTTTCCCAGGTGGCGAAGTGGCTCCCAAAGAACGTGGGGAGAGGTCAGAGTCCGGGAGGAAGGCCAACCAGGGGTACAGAGTCAGAGCCTCCCAGGCCTGGCTCCTCCCACAAATGCATTTCCCCTCATTCTGGGACCCACGTTTTCATCCCGGGCTCTTACCTGGCGCCTTGCTCCTATGGTTCAACCGCACCTTAACTCGCGTCTTCCCCGACCCCAGCTCTGCCTTATTCCCTCGCTCTTAGTAAATTCTGAAGTATATTTAGGGGCCTACTACGTGGAGTCTTGTCCTAGTCTCTGAATACAGCTGTGAACATGAAACAGGGCTTGTCTTCAAGTTCCTCTAGAGGGGAGCACAGAGGAGGAATCCGCCGGTGACAAGTCATTTTAGTGGGGACAGTGGGAAGGGTGAGAGGAGCTGGTCCCTGTCCCTGTCCCTGAAGAGGGGAGAAGTAAGGATGTTCCAGGCAGACGGGAGTGTTAGAAGGTGAGGAGGTGAAGGAGAGCCAGGTGACAGGTGTATATACAGGTGCAGTGTGGCCAGAATCACTGTGCAAACCAGTGGAGTAACTAGCAAGGAGGGTGGGGAAATGCCAAGGTTTTGGGGGGCTGCTGAAGGGTTTTAAGCAGGTTGATATCAGATTTGCATTTTAGAAGGATCTCGGGTTGGATTGTAGAGAAGAGATTGGCGGGTGTGTTGGACTGAGCAGGAGACGAGTGGGTGTGGGGTACTGAAGTTGGTGGGGGCAGAGGGAGGTGATCTGATGATGATGGCCTAGAGTAGAGGAAGGGCAGAGGACTTGAGGGCTGCTAAGAAGGTAGAAGCCACACACCTGATGATTAATTAGAAGAGAAGTGAGAGGAAGGGGCTGGGGGAAGACAAGGATGATGCTCAGAACTGCTGGTTATTGCCGCTGGATAGATGGTGCTATTCAGTGTGAATCTGTGGAAAATAGTGTTGAGCCCAGCTTTGGACATGCTGAGAGTATAAAGTCGGAACATTCTGGTCCAGTTGGTAGGTGGAGATTAAGATTTGGATTCCAGGGAAGAGAGAGAGGGACAGAGAATGTGAAAGCCATGTAAGGAAGTGAAAATTAACCCAGGCAGAGTGTACAAGTTCGGTGAGGTCACAGGTAGGACCCCTGAAGACACCAACATTAGGGGTGACCAGAGAGCACAAGGAAAGTGTTTTAAGGTAACTGAGAGAAAGTAAACCGAAAGGCAAGAGGAAAATAAAATATTTCGAGAAGAAGAAAGCCATCAGTAGTGTCAGTGCCCACTGAGGTCAGGTCAGACAAAGGAAAATCTGTGAGCGTTGGTTTGACAAAATGCAGGTCAACCCCCGCCCCCCCCCCACACACTCTGTTCACTAGCTCCTGCCCTGGGAGACCAGTTCTGGCAAAGTCAGAGGAAGAGCCAGGTTGTTTTCTCCCAGTCTTCTATTAAGAACATTTTTAAACCTACAGAAATGTTGAATAAGTAATACAATAAACATATGTATTTATTGTATTACTCGCGCCAACCATTGCTGGCATTGTGCCAAATTTGCTTTAGGTAGCTAGCCATCTAATTATAACGTATTTTTGGCTGAATTGTATAAGTTGCAGACATCACGACCCCTGAGCCCTCAGTTCTCATCAGCATCTAAAGCCAGATTAAAGTGGATAGTTACGTCACTAGGAGCTGAGTAAATAAAACTTATGTGAATGGGAATTTTGCTTTCAAGAAGTTCGACAGCAAAGGGGGAAGAGGAAAAGACTTGCTGCAGGAGAACAGTGTTTCCAGGGTTATTTTTGGTTTTGTTTGTTTGTTAGGTTGAGAGCCCAGAGCAAGTTTCACTGCGAAGGAGAGGACGCAGTAGAGTGGGAGAAGCTGGCAGGAGGGGACGGAAGTGCAGCCCCCCAGTGATGGGAGCGGAGGCTTGTGGGGCTGGGTGGGAGGACCCACCTGGCTGCAAGGAGGGCAGGACAGAGGAGAGCACAGACTTTTGGGGGCTGTGGAGGATTTTATCTAAGGCAAGGCTACGGGTGGGAACATGAGGCAGGCCAAGGAGCTTTGAAATAACCATGAATAAAGCCACCCACCACTGGCCGAGGAAGGGCAGTGAGGACAAGAGGGCCAAGTGAGTAGTTGGAGGGATGATCTGGGGGGCTTAGGCCAGGTAGGGGGGAAGGTGAGACAAGAGGGTTCGGGTCAGGGAGGCATGTACAAGATGTCTGAGGAAGAGGAGTTCTAGGGAGGCAGAGGTCCAGCTGTGGCCTGGGAGTGGAGGGGAGAGGGCACCTCTCGCCTCTGTCTGGATCAGCTCCCCAACCCCTAGCCTCCTGCCCAGGGCTTGGGGCTTGGCTTAGTCCCCAGTCTCCTCCCCTCCTGAGTCCTTGTCTCTGAGCAGTGAAGAGGAAACCAGAGCCTCTCACCCTGCCAGTGTCCGGTTTCTGAGTTTCGGGGGCAGGCCGTCTGGTGACAGTAACAGGCATCCCCAGCTCCCTGGCCAGCTCAGTCCCATCCCAGAGCAGGACCTGGTGCCCGATGCAGCGATTCCTGCAGCTGCCAGGGGCCGTGATGAGGCCAGGGTCCAGAGAGGCCCGCACGGCCGATCAGGAGGCCGCCAGCCCCGTGCTGGCACCCGAAGGTGGGCCCCCACCCTGGTACCAGGCCTTGCAGCCTGAGGAGCTTCGGTGGCTGCAGGCGCCAGAGGAAGATACAACCCCAGAAGCGTCCCTGGAAGGACCTTGCCCGGAGCCTGGCCAAGGCCAGAGTCAGAGCCAGCCACTACGGTACAGAGGAACCCCCAGGGGCCCCACCCAGCTGCCACTCAGCCCAGGCTTCTCCAGCCCCACCTCCCCAGGAGCGGGAGGCCTGGGCTGGCATTTCAGGTCCAGGTGGGATGGGTGAGGGTGGGTCAGCGGACACAGTGTGGGGACCAAGAATACGAGTGAGGGTAATGAGGCGCATAACTCCCCGGAACCCGAGAAGAGGGGGATCATGAAGTGTCTCTGGGTTGAGGTCTCACACTGACCTTTTCCCTGCCTCCGGCCCTGGTGGCTAGACTGGGCTCCAGGGGAGGCGTGAGGACAGACTGAAGCTCATGTGCGGTTTGACCAGCCTCTGCTGGCTTGTGAATGGGAACTGGTGCGGTGAGGGGAGGGAGGAAGGTGGACCTCAGAGCAGGTGAGCACCACTGGCCTCAAGTGCCATGCTTTACCCCCGGCTGGCTCCACTCAGCCCCTCAGGCCAGGCCAGGGGGCAGGTCAGAGTGACCAAGTGTAAGGGGACCTGGGGACCTGACCCAGAGTCACATTTCATGGCCTCGGGGTGTTGCTGTGCCTCTCTGGGGAACGTGAGCGTGAGCCGGTGGGAGTGAGGCTGAGAGGCTCAGGGTGCCTCACCCCAGGAGGGGGTTGCCGTCTGTGTCAGTGGGTGTCTGGCAGTCCGGCCTGAGCTGTCCTCTACGCCCAGCGGACCCTGCTCGATCTCCTTGGCCCAGGGCCTGGAGCCCTGGGGCCTGAAGCGTGTTCACCCAGCTGAGTGAGTGAGAGCAGCAGGGTGCCCCAGCGCGGGCCTGCGGGTGTGTGCATTTGACAAAGGCGTGTGGCACTCGTGGGTGTGGCGAGGACACGCGGGTATGAGGAGCTCTGCTTTAGAGAACACCCAGAGTTAGATGGCTACCTCCCACTGCTCCCGGGGAAGTCACCCCAGGGTGTCAGGCAAGGACACCAACCTCACCCCTCACAGGAGGTCACAGCATCCATGCGGCTGCATGTATTTGGTCTTAGAAGCCTAAATTTATCATCAAAAATCTCAAATAGGCCAGTGGCCATTTGGGTGAACAGGTATTGTCAGACAAGGTGTGTGTGTGTGTGTGTGTGTGTGTGGTGGGTGTGTAACTGTGGGGGACGGGCATCTGTGAGTGTGTGGGGAGAGCACAGGGAGGTCTGTGTGGGTATATGCCTGTAGGAATGTCTGTATGGATTTGGGGGTGTCCACAGGTGTGTGGAGGTAAGATGTGTGTGTGTCTGTAGGTGTGTGTGGCAGGGGGTAGGTATGTGTGGAGACTTTGAAGGAAGTACCTGTGTGGCGTGTGTGCCTACGACTGTGTTTCTGTGGGGCTGTGGGTGTGTCGCGGGGGGTGGGGGTGGGGTTATGGGTGTATGTAAGGATTGTATGTGTCTGGAGGCCTAGGTGCTTCAGGGTTCTGAGTGTCTATGGGGCACAGGTATGTCTGGGGGTTTATAGGAGTGTCTGTGGTACGGTGGGCAGTTCTGGCATTTGGCAATGGTGCTGGGCTGTGTAGGTGTCTGTGGGGTGTAAGGTGACCGTGGGGCATCTGTGGAGAAGACCCTGGGGTGCAGTGGGTTCCGTGTGTGTATTGGGGCAGGTGGTGCCCAGCTCCGTCATTTTTCCCGGACCCTTGGTACTGCCCAAGCTGAGCTCAGTGGACTGTACCACCGTCTATACCGCCGTTGTCCTGAGCTCAGTGGACTGTACCACCGTCTATACCGCCGTTGTCCTGAGCTCAGTGGACTGTACCACCGTCTATACCGCCGTTGTCCTGAGCTCAGTGGACTGTACCACCGTCTATACCGCCGTTGTCCTGAGCTCAGTGGACTGTACCACCGTCTATA